>CM033473.1:298929374-298945788 GCA_019447015.1 Hymenochirus boettgeri | reverse complement strand
TATTAATACATATACTGTAGTTCAGGTTGGTACAGTGATACTACATATTATTGAGAATTACTGTTATTAATACATATACTGTAGTTCTGCTTGGTACGTGGATACTATATAATATTGAGAATTACTGGTATTAATACATATACTGTAGTTCTGGTTGGTACAGTGATAATATATAATATTGAGAATTACTGGTATTAATACATATACTGTAGTTCAGGTTGGTACAGTGATACTACATACTATTGAGAATTACTGCGGTACCAACCAGAACTACGTATATATTAATACCAGTAATTTCATATTAATCGTTATCCCCGTAACACAACCAATCCTAACAGTATATGTATAATACATAAGTCCTGATATTATCATAGTATCCTGTAACCTCACGTATTAAGTATCCAATATTTCTTCCTGTACCACCAGAACTACAGTATAGATTAAATACCCATAACTTCTCAATATATATATATCCGTACCCCTAACTGTACTTTAAACCGTAATTAATATTATATAGTATCCCTCGTACCAAACCAGAACTACAGTATATGTATTAATAATTCAGTAATTCTCAATATTTATAGTATCCCTGTACCACCATGAACTACAGATATGTATTAATACCAGTAATTCTCAATTATATATAGTATCCCACGTACCAACCAGATACATAGTATATGGATTAATACCAGTATCTCAATATTATATAGTATCCCTGTCCAACCAACCGACTCCAGTATATGTATTAATACCAGTAATTCTCAAATGTATTAGTATCCTGTACCACCAGAACTACAGTCTATGTATAATACGTAATTCATCAATTTATATAATATCCCCTGTAACCAACCAGAACTCAGTATATGTATTTAAACATCCAGTAATTCTCAGATATATAGATCCCCGTACCACAACCAAAACTACAGTATATGTATTAATACCAGTTATTCTCAATATGTATAAGTATCCCGTACCAACCAGACCACACAGTATATGTGTTAATACCAGTAATTCATCAATATATATAGTATCCCTGTATCAACCAGAACTCAGTATATGTATTAATAACCAGTAATCTCCTCAATATTTTAGTATCCCTACCAACCAGACTACAGATAATCTGTATTAATAATACCAGTATTCTCAATATTTTAGGTCCCCGTACCAACCAGAGCTAAGTAATATTATTAATACAGTAATTCATATTATATAGCTTCCCTGCTACCAACCACGAACTACAGTATATGTAATACAGTAATTCATCATGATATACCATATTTCCCGTACAACCGATAGACTACAGTATATGTATAATACATGTAATTTCAATATTATATAGTATCCCGTACAACCAGAACTTACAGTATATGTTATAGTAACCAGTAATTCCTCAATATTATATATGTCCCCTTACCCACTCAGAACTACAGTATATGTATTAATACCAGTAATTCTCAAATATTTCTAGTATACCCGTACCAAACCATAAATACAGTAATATGTATTAATATCAGGTAATTCTCAGATATTATATAGTAACCCTTACCAACCAGAAATGCTACAGTATAGTGTATTAATACCAGTAATTCTCAATATTATATAGTATCCCTGTACCAACCAGAACTACAGTATATGTATTAATACCAGTAATTCTCTATGTAATCAGTATCCCCGTACCAACCAGAACTACAGTATATGTATTAATACCAGTAATTCTCAATATTATATAGTATCACTGTTACCAACCAGAACTACAGTATATGTATTAATACCAGAATTCTCAATATATTAATATCCTTACCAACCAGAACTACAGTATATGTATTAATACTCAGTAATTCTCAATATTATATAGTATCCCGTACCAACCGAACTACAGTATATGTATTAATACCAGTAATTCTCGAATAGTATATAGTGTCCCGACATACCAAACCCACTACAGTATATTCATTAATACCAGTAAGTTCTCAAATTATTATACGTATTCCCCTGTACAACCAGACTACAGTATATGTCTTAATACAGTAAATTTCCACAATATTATATAGATCCCAGTACCAACCAGAACTACAGTTATGTATAATACCGCAGTAATTTCAATATTATATGAGTCCCCGTACCAACGAGATCTACAGTATATGTAATATACAGTAAATTCCTCAATATTATATAGTATCCAATCGTCCAGACCAGAACTACAGTATATGTATATTACCAGTAATTCTCACAATATTATATCGTATACCGTCCACAAGAAACATGATATGATTATTGCTCTGTATTCTCAGAATTATAATATAGTACTTCCTGTACCAACCATAGATCAGTATATGGTAGTTAATGCCAGTAATTATCAATTTAATAGATCCTCCCGTACCCAACCAGAATTACAGGATATGTATTAATCACCAGAATTCTCAATATATTAATAGTATCACTGTACAAACCGAACTGACGATATATGTATATACCAGAGTAATTTCAATTTAATAGGTATCCCTGTACAAAACCAGAACTACGGTATAGGTATTAATACCAGTAAGTAATAATACGTATATATCCATTATCCACCGAGAACACAGTATGTATTACTACCAGAATTATCAATATTATAGAGTTCCCTTACCAACCAGCAAACAGTATATGATTAATACCAGTAATTCTCCAATTATATAGTATCACCGACCAACCAGAACTAACAGTATATGTCATTTATCCAGTAATTCCTCAATGATATAGGGACTGTACCCAACCAGAACTACAGTAATGGTATAATACACAGTATTCTCAATTATATAGTATCCCTGTACCAACCAGAACTACAGTACATGTATTAAGATCCAGTATTTCAATATAATGTATCCCTTGACCACCAGAACTAAGTATATGTATTAATAGCCAGTAATTCTTCAATAGTATGATAGTATACTGTTACCAACTGAATGACAGTAATGTATAATACCAGTAATTCTCAGATATTATTAGTATGCCCTGTACCAGCCAGAAGACAAGGGCAGTTATATGATCAGTGAAGGTATCACACTTATCAATATATATGGCCTTTTACAACCAAGAACTACACGTAATGTATACATACCGTAATTTCAAATATTAGTAGTATCCCTCGTACCAACCATAACTACAGTAATGTATTAATACCAGTAATTCTTCAATATATATAGTATTCCTGTACCAACCATTAACTACATATAGGTATTAATATGTTATTAATACCCGTAATTATCAATATTTTTTAGTTTAGAAAATTGTCTAGCCCACTTTTAAAAGCTATTCAATGAACTTGCCATTACCACATCTGTGGATGAGCAGATACAAGACAATATCTTGCTAGGCGCTAGCCGTTTGCTACCTGGCATTGTTGCTACAGTTAAGTCTGTTATCTACCAGAACAACCAAATCCTTTTTATTAGAGAGTAGTAAGATGCCTCGAACTGAACTGTACAGAGAACCCCCAGACCATTGGAATTGGCAATTTGTACAAATGTAATTTGAATAGAATTTTTATTTTTAAACCAAAATTTTGATACTTAACATTAAAGGGCATGTCCACCCCAAAAACTATAATCCCCCCAGCTACGGCCCCATCATGTAGTGAAGTTAATCCTTACCTCCCCTCCGCGCTCATATGGTTCTCACTGTAGTCTCCCCCCCAAAGTCCCAAAAACCGCCCACCAGGAGGCTAGCAGAGTCCCATACCTATCCTCCGGGAGAAGTTTGGCCTCGTACGCAGCCCTTCTCGCCCCCTACCCTTCCCCTCCCTCTCCTCCCTCTACCTCCTCTCGCGGATTCCCTTCCCCTAGCATAAATCTCGTTAATATAGTATTTTCCCCTCGTTCCTCCAGCCCCAACCCTTCATTTTATCTTCAGAAAGTACCCCGAATATACTTCCTCCACTCTTTCCTCCGCTGTCAATGAATGGCCGGACCAGCCGTGTCCCGTGAATTGGACGCGCCCGACTTCAGGCACATACACAGACGCGACTGCCGGTCCCGACCCTCTTTGCTTGCATTTTTCTCGCCAAGCAGAGGGGTCGGCAGCGGAGGAAAGAGCGGGAGGTAAGTAAAGTTTGGGGCACTGTAGGGGTAAAATTAAAAATATAAACCAGTTGGGTCTGGGGGACCAGGGGGATACTCATATCAAAAAATTAGTTTTAAGGGTGGACATACCCTTTCAACAATTGCATTTTAATCTCAAATTTTAACTCCTATAGATTTTTAATTTGTTTAAATAAAATTTCAATTTGTGAAACTAATTTTGTAAATTGCTGGTGGAACAAATATGGGGATATGTCCCATCTCGTAACGCTGTTTTTAATGATAACTATTAAGGTAATACAAGGTAAAATAGAGTGACCAGTGGATTAGGAAATTTACAGAGTCAGACTCACCACAGATTTGCTTATACAGAGTGATGATTGACAGTGTTATAACAGTACAATAAAGAACATGTTGGTCCTTCAGAAACATAGAGATATTTGACTCTTAATAATAATAATAATAATAATTAGGATTTTAATATCCTTTAAACCTGTTCTTTTGTGTTCAGTTTTTGGGTGCTGAACAATATATAAACGAACATTTTGGAAAGAAATACCAACCCAGTAACCCAGAGCTGGATGATACAGATGGAGAATATCTCAGCAGCCACATTTTACTCCCCTTACTGCTACAGGTAGGCTGGGACAAATGATACCCACACACTACAGAACAACAACATACTGAATGTGATGTTTTAGCTTCATTAAATGGTCGAGGAAACCTTGGCTAGAAATGCAACAATGAAACTTAACACAGATAAATGTCCCATGTAACCATAATACAGAAAAAGAAAGTGATAGATCCTTCATTACACAGTAAAATAATGGTGTCCCTTTCTGAAAATGGATCAGTATCCAGAATGGTGGGACATGAGGACCATCCACACTGCAGAGATCATCATCTCACCTAAAGAACATACAGCATAGTATGATGGACAGTTGGGTTCCTACATACTGGTCAGTTTTGCTCCCAGGCTTTGTAGCATTGAAGGCAATAATACGTGACAGTTTTAGCCAACACAGAAGATACAGAAATAGTGAAAAACACCCCAAATGCTGCTTGTCGGAGGAGACACCATGTATCTGTTGGGTGTCCAATGAATAAGAAAAGTGTCAGAAGGAAACACAACATGAGAGAGATGAGGAGAGACAGCTGAGATTCTGGTTTTGGCTTTCACCATTGGAGTGTCCCCAATGTTTCACAAGATATTTCCAGAACTGCAGATGTTATAATGAAAAGCCATCAAGGCAATGGAAGTTAAACTTGCTCCCAGAGTGTCTGTATAGAAAGGTAAGTTATGGTTTTTTTTGGTGGGATGCATGCGGTTTCTGTTCTTATTGGGTTTGAATCCTGTTCAGGCATTTCAAACAGTCTTTGGCATCAAAAAATAGAACATATATTATTGTATCATTACTGTGCCAAAACATATTGCCTGTTACAGAGCATACAGTATGTTTACTTACAGTATTTTACCAGAGGAAATATGAGAGGAGGAACTTTCTTTTACAGTTGCTCCTACAATGTTGACAGATTGGTGGCCTAATTCTGCACTGAGCACTTTCAAAGCACCCTATCTCTACATGTGTTACTTTATGCAAACATAGAAGAAATTATGCAACTTCAGTAAGATGTGGCTTATATGTTTGTTAGGGAAATTTTGTCTATTCCTACAGTTTAAAGATCTTTTTCCTTTTTTTTGCACCCAGCACTGCCAAAGTGCCACATATTACCTTGCTAAGATGTTTGTGGTTGATGTTTGTGAATGGACTCAATTTTATCTTGGCTAAAGTGTACTCTAAGAAAAAAGGCAAATTTGAAGAAGCAACCTTCTTCACACAATATTGGCTATATAAGTTCTTAGGTCAGTTTACTATCCAGCCTGCCTAGCATCCCAGAGAAGCATACCCTGGCCAATAATTCTTCTCGTGTATATTATTTTAGCATTTCAGTATAGGAGTTCATTGAAAAAAAACACAACACTCAATTTTTGAAGTGCACACGTTTAACAAAAACAGCATGACAAAAACCAGCCTCAGCCTTAGATACTCAACAATGAAGTTACTTATTGTATACTCCTGACATTTAGAAAAATATTTAGCTAAAATGTTTGCAAGACGAAGCATACATTTCTAATAGCAGCTTCTTATACTAATGTAAGGATGGTTAATTTATTGTTTATTGAGTTGAAAGCGCCCAGTATTTACCTGTATATTGGAAAAGACCCCTTCTGGACATTGTACACAATCATAACAACAAAATGGCTTCCCTTTATTTTATACTCATGTATCCTGGGTAACATGGTTTCATTGCACAGAGATGTAGGCATCAATATTTGTAAGATAAAGAAGAAGTTCACTTGAAATTAAATTCATAAAAAAAAAAACATAGGGAATGCGGTCTGTAAATAAAGATTCTTAAATTGATTACTGAAGTAGTTAAGTGTTTTAGCAAATGTGTTTATTAAAAGTTCTTAATGCATATGTCCACACCATTTCTAAATTTAGTATTCAAACACCTCAAACATAACGGAACATTCTGATGCAATGTATGGAGCTTTCATTGGATAAGACATGGAAATCTAAAGTAAACCCATGCACAGGCCTTGTGTAATGTTCCATTCAGATTAAACAAATATAACTATATTTAATCTATAAATCCATTGAAATCAGTAACATCTGTAAAACATAAATCATCCAAAAAAATCTTTTTGCAGATAAAATCTGTTTAGAAAATTATATTGTATATTGCATCAGGTATGCTGGTCAAAAAAAACGAGTCCAAATATGCAGGCCTCATAAAATGATTGTAAAATCCATGATAACAGATTTTTTCATAGAGTTGTATGGTTTAGTTAGTGCTTGTTGATCTTCTTCCCTTAAGGGCATGTCCACTAGAGATTGTCGAACTTCAGAAAATCTTTGTGCTCGAGACTTGCGGATTTTCGAAAAAAAAATCGTAAATTCGAAATTTGAATCTGCGAATTTTGCCATTAAAGAGAAAGTTCGAAAATGTCTGCCTAAAATAAGGGTTTAAATATCAGTTGTTAATTACTGTAACTGGCTCTGGGAAATGGTCTGAGGAACACGTCCCAGTGAGAAGAACACTGTGCTCTAATTCGGTTTCCATGGCGGAAAGTCCCATGGCCTGATGTTCGCGGGTCCTGTACTCAACCCAGGACCCCCTCCCAGGTCCTTAGAAGGATCATTGTAGCCCTTACAAGGCTCCCTTTGGGGCTTAAGGGGTCCACATCTTGAAACGGGACACCCCCCCCGGGAATTAAAGGTCCCCTTGTGGCCCTAGAAGGACCCTTGTGGCACTGACAAGTGCCCATTGGAGCTTAAAGGGTCCTGTAGCTTGAACCGGGACCCCCCCCAGAACTCCCTGGCGGAACTGATAAGTGCCTTTGTTGGGGGTCCTGCAGCTCGAAACAGGACTCCCATTGGCTTTTAGAAGAGCCCTTGTGGGGCATGTCTTATTTATTCTGAGCCGGTGGACCACCAGAAATGGATAATTGTACACCCATGCATGTAGCATACCATTTGATTCAGTCCATTGAGTAGATTGATATTTATGTTTTTTTATACTTGTTTATAGCAGTTTAGGTATGATTTCTTTGATTATATTTTTACTTTTTTCAAAACATTTGCTAAAGGCATGACATTCCATGAAGGACTGGCATCCAGAATCCAGCTCCTATTTATGAAAGAATGACACCATTGTAGTCATGAAGATGTGTACATTCCAAAAAGAATAGTTTGTGTGGGTATTTTTGATATTGGGGTTATGCTACTTTTCAAAACCGAAACCAGTTCCAAGTATAGATGAATGAAATTGTAGGTTTAAATTGTCTTTATGCATTGCTCTTCAGGGCTAGTGGTAGTCATGTCTCGGTGTGTATCCATGCATATAGCATACTGTTTGATTCAGAACATTTGGGAGATTGATATTTAGGAATTTTTTAGTTGTCTTGGGAATTTAGGTTTGATTTGCGTTCCAGAATTCGACTGTATGTGTGACAAAATGGCAATTTTTGGTAGTTAACGGTATGTACTTTCCAAAAAGATATTTTTGTTGGGATTAGCCATGGACTAGAACTCGAACTCAAACCCAAGTTTGAGTCGAACTTAACAAGTCCGAACGGACTTGGACTTCTCGAACCATCCCAGACCTTGGATTTCTCGGACTTTCGAACTTTCCGGACTTTCAATAATTATCGAATGTTTGAATGGCAGTTTTGAGGAATTATTGAATTTACGAGCCATTCACTAACCCTTGAATGTATCATTTGATTTCAGAAACCCTCAATTAGGTTCATGTTTTTTTGGTAACCCTTGAAAGTATCATTCGGTATCCTCGAATTGGCCATAACCCTCGATGTAGACTTGCGCAAAAACCTGAAACGCCCGCTCGTGTTCAAGAAGTTTTTTAAAACAAGTTTGGTTATAGTGACATGTTCCCCGGACCATTTTCCAGGTGCCACGCCATTACAGTAAGTTAACCATTGTTAGTTTAGCTGTCAATCATCCAGACTTTTCAAACTATCACTCCCCATTGACTTTAATGGGTCCAAATTTACTGAAATTCGAAAGTTCGAAAACGGAACAAACTTCATGGAAGTTTGGCCATTTCTAGTTGGATATTTTGAGAAATTTGAAAGCTGTTAAAGTTGGTGGTGTAATTTCCCATATGCATTGGTACTATTCAGGGCTAGTTGCTGGCCATGGTCTCAGTGTATAACCACACTGTGGCATTACCACATGTTTGATTTGGACATGTGGGAGATCTATTAGTGGCCATTTTTATTTTACTAGGAATTTCAAAGTTGGAATTTTCTGTGTGCACGTTTTGGAGATTTTGGTAAAAATGTATTCTGCAAAGATGTCACATCATCTTTCATTATCAAGATCATATCTATGTATTCATTATCAATATGTACACATCATCTTTCATATCAAGATGTCACATCTACTTTCATCTCAAGATGCCACATCATCTTTTATACATCAGAGATGTCACATCATATTTCACATCAGGATGACCAAATCATCTTCATCTCAAGATGTCACATGATCGTTCATCTCAAGATCTACACATCATCTTCATCATCAGGATGTCACACCATCATTCATTCAAGATCCACCATCATCTTTCATATTGAGATGCTACATATGATATTTCTCATTCAGGTGTCTCATCATTATCTTTCATCATCAGAGTCACATCACCATCTTTCCTTTTCTTAATGCAATTTCATGAATTATTTAATGCCTTGTTAAATGATTCTGGCCATAGGTGCATGCCCCCTTTCAATACCCCAGCTACATTCATAGACTTTATTTGGGTTTCACTGCATATTTTCAGCAAGTTTTGTCTCTAAAGGGAAAAATCTCTCCTATAACTAGTGACATGTTGGCTTTATTTTTTCAAAATTCAGTAGGTTTAATAAGTTGGTCTTATACTGTACATTTAAAGATCATGAACCACAATTAAAGGGAATGTCCACCCTTAAAACAAAAAAAATGGTCAGTTATCTACTGCTACATCAACTGCTGTTTTCACCAGTTTATATATATGCATTTATAGCCAGATAGTTTAATGAAAAGCTCTTTTCTGTTCTGGAAAATATATCTGTCTGCTCAATTATCTTTTTAGAAACTTGAGAATGTGCAGGAGAGGATGTAGAAGGGGAATCACAGTAATCTAGGCCATTGTTTCTTATTTTTGAGATTCATCAAGTGAAATTGTGTGCCTCTGGATGGAAAAAAGCTGATCTAATTCCAATATTCAAAAAGGGTAGTCGTTTCACCTTGGTAATTACAGACCTGTAAGTTTAACTTCAGTGGTGAGGGAAGAGACTGGATAGTTTGATAAAGGAACTATTCTAGAGTAGAGTATGTTCAAAGGACTGACATTATAAGTAGTAACCAGCATGGATTTGGAGGAATAGATCTTGTTCAAACTAACTTGCTTGGCTTTTATGAGGAAGTAAGTAGAAATTTAGACTCTGGCATAGCAGTAGATGTAGTATGCTTGGATTTTGCGAAGGCTTTTGATACAGTCCCCCATAGGAGAATAATGTGAAAGCTAAGGTCTGTTGGGCTGGGGTGGATCATTAGTCATGTATAGAAAGATTGGTTGTGGATAAATACAGAGAGTAGTTGTACAATATGGACTAAGTTTTTTTTATGGAGGGGGGGGGGGGGTGGGGGAGAGGGGTATGGGGGGGGGGGGGCCGCGGGAGCGGAGAGGGTCGGTGGTTGGGGGGGGGGGGAGAGGGCGGTTGGGGGTAAGGGGGGGAAGGGGGTGGGGGGGGGGAGGAGGGAGGGGGGGAGGGGCGGGGGTTGGTTGGGGGTGGGGGGGGGGGGAAGCGAGGTGTTTTTTTTTGTTTTTTTTTATATTTATTTTTTTTGTTCTTTATTTTACGCTTTTGTAGTTTTTTTTTCTTTTTTTTTTTTTTCTTGATTTTTTTTGTTTTGTTTTTATTTTGTATTTTTTATATTGTTTTTTTATTTCTTATTTTTATTTTTTTTTTAGTAGTTGTTTCAATATCGTGTTTTTTATTTTTTTGATGTTTTTTCTTTTATAAGTGGGGTGCCACAGGGTTCTGTGTTGGGACTGCTTCATTTTATACATTTATTAATGACTTGGAAGTCACTATTGTCAGCAAAAGTTTCTGTTTTGTGATGACACAAAACTTTGTTGACCATTAAAAGCATAGAGGATGTGCAATCATTTCAGGGGATCTAGATAGATTGTCACATTGGGCAAGATTAAATTCATGTTGATAATGTAAGGTGATGCATTTTCTACTTAAAATATTTTCATACTTATACTTAAATGGCTCTATGTTTGAGTGAATCCCGTTGTAAAAGGATCTTGGGTTTTGGTGCATAACAAACTTAAGGTAGCAAGCAGGCCAGACGCAACAGCCAGAGCCAGCAGGGTATTGAGAGGTATGGATTCAAGGGAGGAAAATGTTATTCTCCTTTTTACAAAGCATTGGTAAGGCGTCTTGGAATATGCAGTGCAATTTGGAATCCTGTGTACAAAAAGGACATCTTGGAAAGGAAAGGGTTCAGGGAAGGGCAACTAAAATAATACAGGGGATTGGGGGAGCTTGAATATGAAGATAGACTGGAAAAAGTTCAATTTAAACACACTAGAGAAAATGTGCTTGCGTGGGGATATGAGTACTGTGGATTAAATCCATTAACGGGCCATACAATAAACTATCTGGGGCATTGTTCACCAATAGAACATGTCAGAAGACACGTGGCCATCCCTTAAGATTTGAGAAAACAAGCTCGGAAGGGTTTTTCACGTGGAGAACGGGAAAAGGTATGGAACTGTCTATCACTGGAATTTTTATGGCAGGTTCATTGGCCAGTTTTAAAAGAAAGCGTGGATGAGTTTCTGCAAACAAGGAATGTTAAAAGTTATGGTATTTGATATATAAAGTAGAGTAGATCCAGGGAAATTTCCGATTGCCACTTGGAGTCAGGAAGGAACTTCTTTCCCATTCATAATTTTGGTGGATTCCTTCCTTTGAATCAATAGTTGAATTGTGAGTATTTGAACTGGATGGACGTTTGTCTTTATTACTATACTATACCATTTATTTTATCATTGGGTGCCTGCTGAAGGGGAGCCCGTTGTCTACCAGAATGGAGGGAATTATTATACTTAAATATTTGGTTATTATAGGTATAATAATGTGCTGAATAAATCAGTTGGGGTTTGGGCATTATCAGACAGTAACCAGTGTGCAACAAGGTAGAGTGATTGTGGGCGGGACACTCCCTCTCCAGATGCAAGGAGTGAGATGAAAGTGGGAGTTACCAGAGAAACTGAGTGAGCATTGAAATGGGCTTACCTCCATCTTTGTACATTTTAAAAAATATGGATAAAAGTGAAGTTTTGTTAAGTTTGAAAGTTCCGGCTTCATATTGACGTCCCGGAGAAGGCAGTATCCGTAATTACTTTTATTCATGTAATCAGTGTGGACATGCCCTTTTAATAAAACATTACTTACAATAACATTTTAGCAACTATTTATTTAAGCTTTCAGTTACAAATTGATCTATTTGGAGATACATTATCTCTTACTGTGTTTGAAGTGCGGAGCCCACAAATCCTCACTGCTGTTAATATATAAATGACTCTCATTGTCGTATGAACTAATATTCCCAATCTTTCCAAGACTGAGACGTTTCAGGAAAATCCACTTCACAATATCAAAGTTCAGTGGTGGTTCTTATATTCATTGAGGACATGTTGTGTCCGTAAGAAGTTGTTAAATTCACTTGGGAATATAGGAATTACTAAAAAAGAGATTAACATGAACATTAAAATGGATATTAGAACACATTAGATTTTGTAAAAGTGCTTCTAGACATCTAATGTAATGTTTCTGCATAAAAAACTGTGTTGATTAATTAAAAATATATTTGCTTTGTATAGTATGTATAAAAGTCAGATAAATGCTTCTTTTATGTAAATATAAAACATAAAATATTTTAGTGTTCAACAGAAATGTAATGTTGGTTCGAATAGAACCCAGTTTCGAAGTCCAGACCAAACTTTCGTAACTCCCGAATTTCACGGAACCCGGATTTTTTGAACTCTCGATTATTATCGAAAGTGGACTATCATCGAAAATCGAAGTAGACAATTTTCAAAAATTGAAGTAGACGATTTCTGAAATGAAGTAGACGATTTCTGAAAATCGAAGGTACCGTATTACTCGAGTATAAGTCGATCCGAGTATAAGTCAAGGTACCTATTTTTACCTGAAAAACTTGTAAAAACTGATGACTCGAGGATAAGTCGAGGGTAGAAATTATCCCCACTACTGCCTTCTGATTCTGTGTTGTTTTTAGGCTTTAGTTGCCCTTTAAATGGACAGCTTAATTCCCATACATGAATCCCATACAGTAATAGCCAAATCCAGTACCAGTAACCTCCAATTCTTGGCCAATCCACATGTTTGGAAACTACAACTCCCAGCATGCTTTGTTGTTTCGAGTTTCAGTTCTAAACATGTGGGTGGCAAGGTTCAGTAAACTTTCCATTAAGTTACCATCATCTACAATTCTCCTTAACCCATATAGTAAAGGGCCCTCTGACCCCTATATAGTAAAGGAACTCTGACCCCCATATTGTAAAGGACTCTCTGACCCCAATAGTTAAAAATGTCACCCTGAGAGTTGTACTTTGCCCAAACTGAGGATACCTTCAGATTTACAGATTCCAGTGACAGTGCTGAGTGAGTCCAGCAGCCAGAATACAGGAAGCAGGAAGTGTAAAGGCAGATCAGCTCCTTAACTTTCTATGCAGGTTAACACAGCGCCGCCTACTGGTTACTATCTGTAATGGAGAATTTGCATCTAAATTAGGACTTGACTCGAGTATAAGTCGAGGTGAGGTTTTCAGGCTAATTTTAAGCCTGAAAAATTCGACTATACTCGAGTATATACGGTAGACGATTTTCAAAAATTGAACTTCCGAAAATTTAAAAATTCGAAAACGGAACAAAACTCAACAGTTTTGAACATCTCTAGTGTTCAATAGATTTTTAGTCATTTTTCCATTGCAAGTAACATAACATAAAACATTTTAACTTTTTGACTCCACTGTGGCAGATTAGTAGTCAAAAATTGAAAGTTATATTTGGTTACGGTACCTTTAATTTTGTTCCCATTTCTATTGTTTTATATAACAAGACTTATACAGGTTTTAATAAAAATCCTTGTGTAACCTTGGTTTAGTATCACATTTAGGATTTAAAAGGTGGAGCTAACCTTTTTTTTTTACATTGTAAATAAGTTTCTTCATTGGCACTTAAAAACTGAGATATCTTCAAACGGTCCAGTAAATATTAACCTGACATATTAGATTAGCTGTATTTCAGCTATATATCTATTTCTTGACATCTTAAATAGATCTTGTTATATGTTAACTCACAATCACTCCACGAAACTAAATTCTGCTCTTCCTTATCTTGCTAAAACTGTGACAACCAGGAGGGGACCCCATTTTGTTCTCAGTTGAAGCTGAGGGCAGGTATAGACTATTCCATATATTCGCCAATCTCAGTTGGCATTATCAATTTGTTAAAATTGTCGCTTTGTCCCAGTAATGATACCTAGTATTATCCAGTTATATCACTGGGTCTCTGGCCACTCTAATATTGGCATGTATGTAAGTGTAGTTATTGAATCTAGATCATGACCTTTAGTAAGGTCATGTAAAATGATAGGGAAGTGTTGGTCCCCTCTCTAGCTATCAGTCTCAGCTATATTGTAACCCGTACATAACAAAATAAAAATCGTTAACTCTTGATATAGTTTGAGGGATTGACAAATTCTGGGTTCTCCAATTTGCCCCTAGCTGCCCGCATTAGGTATTGCACCCGTTTGTTTTCATAAGAGCTTAATTGCTGGGTTCCGAGAATGTAATATTTTTAGATGGAACCTGAGCAATGGGAGCTTGTGGAGTTAATTGTTAACAACCTGAATAGAAGACAGATGGGAGATTCAAGTCGCGCGAACCAATCGTAAACCGTAAACCTAAAACAGCGCTGCAGCCACCCGGCGCCACCTTGTAAATGTGCCTAAGAATGTTTTTTAAGATAATTAAATAGAGTTATACAAAAAAATTAGTTTTTTTTATATAAAAAGGACCAGATTTCTTACAATACAATATTTGAGTTAGTTACATATAGATGTATGATAACACCTTGTCGTCCTTTGATTACAGGTTTCTCAAAGAAGGACTTGCTACTAATGAAGGATATTTATTATGAACAAAAAATGTCACTATACACTTTCCAATCCATTTCCATTATCTACTGAATATTAATATGTCCGATCCAATAAAACATACCAATGCAAAAATAGTAAGTATACAAGGGTCAGGACAGTGTCCGATGCATGTCAGGTGGATCAACCACCTTAATCATACACTCACACAACAAACATGCTTCCTCCATTTTTAACAGCAATCATCAATCATTAAAGGGCAATGTGGTCTCAAAACAAGTCAGGGTTAAATGAAAGCATGCAGCATTTCTTTATAATGAGCCGACAATCACATCTCTGGCTGAGCATGTGAGAAATTACATTGGGTGGGGGAAGTTCAAGAGGCAGGAGTCCAAGCAGTAGTAGAATGACAGTAGTCAAGATGAGAGATAATAAGGGCATGGATGAGCATTTTAATAGTGGAGAAAGAGAGAAAAGGGCGGATCTTGGCAATTTCATGTTTAATGGGATGATGAAAGGAAAGAGAGGAGTCCAAAGATCACTCCAAGGCAGTGTACAGATTCAACTGGATAATGAACCATATTATCAATAGAGAGGGAGAATGGTGGACTAGGTCCCGTTAGGGGAGGGGGAATGATTAATTATGTTTTGGATAGATTGAGTTTTAAGGCGGCAGTGGTGCCATCAGGAAGGATAGAGAGGAGACATTGAGAGATTTGGGATTGAACTTAGGGATTGGCGAAGGGGGATGACAAGTAAATTTGGGACATCAGCACTTAAGTGCGATACTTAAGAACGTATTATTTTTCCCAGAGATATAGTAGAGGGAAAGGAAGAAGGGTCTAAACACGAGCCCTGAGAGACCCCCAATAAGCAGAACAGAAGAGGAAGAGTAATAATTGTATTGTAGTTCTGGATGGTACAGGGACATATATAATATTGAGAATTACTGGTATAATACATATACTGCAGTTCTGGTTGGTACGGGATACTATAATATTGAGATACAGTGGATTATACATATACTGTGTTTGGTTGGAACTGAGTGATTACTATAAACTATGAGAATTACTTTTGTATTAACATCATATACGTAGTTCTGGTTGGTACAGTGATACTATATAATATTGAAATTACTGGTATTAATACATATACTGTAGTTCTGACTGGTTGTACAGGGATACTATATAATATGAGAATTACTGGTGTTAATACATATACTATAGTTCTGGTTGGAGATTGGATATTATATAAATTGATTATACTGGTACTAATCACAATATCCGTAGTTCTGGTTGGTACAGGGATACTATATTAATATTGAATTATTACTGGTATTAATACATATAATGTAGTTCTGCTTGGTACGTGGATACTATATAATATTGAGAATTACTGGTATTAATACATATACTGTAGTTCTGGTTGGTACAGTGTAATATATAATATTGAGAATTACTGGTATTAATACATATACTGTAGTTCAGGTTGGTACAGTGATACTACATACTATTGAGAATTACTGTTATTAATACATATAAGCGTAGTTCTGCTTGGTACTGGATTAGCTATAATATTGCAGAATTAGGGTAT
>CM033473.1:298863370-298929185 GCA_019447015.1 Hymenochirus boettgeri | reverse complement strand
GTACCAGTAATAAATCCTATTATCTAATATCCAATTACCAACCAGAACTATAGTATATGTATTAACACATTAATCTTCCAATATTATATAGTATCCCTGTACCAACCAGTCAAACTACAGTATATGTATTAATGCCAGTAATTCTCAATATTATATAGATCACTGTACCAACCAGAACTACAGTATATGTATTACAGTAATTCTCAATAGTTTATGTATCACTGTACCAACCAGAACTACAGTATATGTTTAATACCAGTATTCTCAATATTTATAGTATCCCCGTACCAACCAGAACTGCAGTATATGTATTATACCAGTAATTCTCAATATTTATATGTCCCTGTACATCCCAGAACTACAATACAATGTATACTCTCCTCTTCTGTTCTGCTTAAGTTGGGGGTTCTCTCAGGGCTCGGTTTAAACCCTTTCTGTTTCCCCTCTACACTATATCTCTGGGAAAAATAATACGTTCTTAGTATCACTTATGTGCTGATGATCCCCAATATTTACTGTCCGCCCCCCTCGCCAATCCCTGAAGTTCAATCCAAATCTCTAAATGTCTCCTCTCTATCCTTTCCTGGATGGCCACTGCCGCCTTAAAACCTCTATCCAAAACATAATTAATCATTCCCCCCTCCCCTAAACTGGGACCTAGTCCACCATTCTTCCTCCCTCTCTATTGATAATATGGTCATTAACCAGTTGAATCTGTACACTGCCTTGGAGTGATCTTTGACTCCTCTCTTCCTTTCATCATCCCATTAACAATGAAATTGCCAAGATCCGCCCTTTTCTCTTTCTCTTCTCCACTATTAAAATGCTCATCCATGCCCTTATTATCTCTCATCTTGACTACGGTAACATTCTACTTGCTTGACTCCCTGCCTCTTGAACATTCACCCCCAATGTAATTTCTCACATGCTCCGCCAGAGATGTGATTGTCGGCTCATTATAAAGGAATGCTGCATGCTTTCATTTAACCCTGACTTGTTTTGAGACCACAGTTGCCCTTTATGATTGATGATTGCTGTTAAAAATGGAGGAAGCATGTTGTTTGTGAGTGTATGATTAAGGGTGGTTGATCACCTGACATCACGGACACTGTCCTGACCTTTGTAACTTACTATTTTTGCATTGGTAGTTTTTTATTGGATCGGACATAATTAATATTCAGTAGATAATGGAAATGGATTGGAAAGTGTATAGTGACATTTTTTGTTCATAATAAATATCCTTATTAGTAGCAAGTCCTTCTGTGTGAGAAACCTGTAATCAAAGGACTGACAAGGTATATCATTTACATCTATGTGTAACTAACTCAATATTGTATTGTAAGAAATCTGGTCCTTTTTATATAAAAAAAACTAATTTTTTTTGTAATAACTCTATTTATAATCTTAAAAAACATTCTTAGGCACATTTACAAGGTGGCGCCGGGTGGCTGCAGCGCTGTTTTAGGTTTACGGTTTACGATTGGTTAGCGCGACTTGAATCTCCCCATCTGTCTTCTATTCAGGTTGTTAACAATTAACTCCACAAGCTCCCATTGCTCAGGTTCCATCTAAAAATATTACATTCTCGTGAACCCAGCAATTAAGCTCTTTGAAAACAAACGGGTGCAATACCTAAGCTGGCAGCTAGGGGCAAATTGGAGAACCCAGAATTTGTCAATCCCTCAAACTATATCAAGAGTTACGATTTTTATTTTGTTATGTACGGGTTACAATATTAGCTGAGACTGTAGCTAGAGAGGGACCCAACACTTCCCTATCATTTTACATGACCTTACTAAAGGTCATGATCTAGATTCAATAACTACACTACATACATGGCCAATATTAGAGTGGCCAGAGACACAGTGATATAACTGGATAATACTAGGTTCATTACTGGACAAAGCGACAATTTTAACAAATTATAATGCCAACTGAGATTGGCGAAATATATGGAATAGTCTATACCTGCCCTCAGGCTTCAACTGAGAACAAAATGGGGTCCCCTCCTGTTGTCACAGTTTTAGCAAGATAAGGAAGACAGAAATGTAGTTTCGTGGAGTGATTGTGAAAGGTTAACAATATAACAAGATCTATTTAAGATGTCAAGAAATAGAATATATAGCTGAAATACAGCTAATCTAATTATGTCAGTTAATATTTACTGGAACGTTTGAAGATATCTCAGTTTTTAAGTGCCCAATGAAGAAACTTATTTACAGATGGTAATAAAAAAAGGTTTCTCACCTTTTAAATCCTAAATGTGATACATATAACCAAGGTCACAAGGAGTTTTTATTAAAACCTGTATGAGTCTTGTTATTAAAAACAATAGAAATGGGAACAAAATTAAAGGTACCGGAACCAATATAAGCTTTTCAATTTTTGACTACTAATCTGCCACAGTGGAGTCAAAAAGTTAAAATGTTTTATGTTTAATGTTTTACTTGCAATGGAAAAATGACTAAAAATCTATTGCACTAGAGATGTTAAAACTGTTGAGTTTGTTCCGTTTCGAATTTTTAAAATTTTCGAAGTTCAATTTTTGAAAATCGTCTACCGTTATAACTCGAGTATAAGTCGAATTTTTCAGGCTTAAAATAAGCCTGAAAACCTCACCTCGACTTATACTCGAGTCAAGTCCTAATTTAGATGCAAATTCTGCAATTACAGATAGTAACCGTAGGCGGCGCTGTGTTAACCTGCATAGAAAGTTACAGGAGCTGATCTGCCTTTACACTTCCTGCTTCCTGTATTCTGGCTGCTGGACTCACTCAGCAGCACTGTCACTGGAATCTGTAAATCTGAAGGGTATCCTCAGTTTGTGGCAAAGTACAACTCTCAGGTGACATTTTTAACTATTGGGGTCAGAGAGTCCTTTTACAATATGGGGGTCAGAGTTCCTTTACTATATAGGGGTCAGAGGGCCCTTTACTATATGGGGTTAAGGAGAATTGTAGATGATGGTAAGCTTAATTGAAAGTTTTACTGAACCTTGCCACTCCACATGTTTAGAAACTGAAACTCGAAACAACAAAGCATGCTGGGAGTTGTAGTTTCCAAACATGTGGAGTGCCAAGAATTGGAGGTTACTGGTACTGGATTTGGCTATCTGTATGGGATTCATGTATGGGAATTCAGCTGTCCTTTAAAGGGCAACTAAAGCCTAAACACACACAGAATCAGAAGGCAGTGTGGTGATAATTTCTACCACTCGACTATACTCAGTCAATCAGTTTTTACAAGTTTTTCACGGTAAAAATAGGTACCTTGACTTATACTCGGATCGACTTATTACTCGAGTATAGATACGGTACTTTCGATTTTCAGAAATCGTCTACTTCAATTTCAGAAATTCGTCTATTCAATTTTTGAAAATTGTCTACTTTCGATTTTCGATGATAGTCCACTTTCGTAATAATCGAAGGTTCAAAAAATCCGGGTTCCGTGAAATTCGGGAGTTACGAAAGTTTGGTCTGGATTCGAAACTGGGTTCTATTCGAACCCACATTACATTTCTGTTGAACCTAAAAATATTTTTAGTGTTTTATATTTACATAAAAGAAAGCATTTATCTGACTTTATACATACTATACAAAGCAAAATATATTTTAATTAATCAACACAGTTTTTTATGCAGAAAACATTACATTAGATGTCTAGAAGCACTTTTCTACAAAATCTAATGTGTTCTAATATCCATTTTAATGTTCATGTTAATCTCTTTTTTAGTGAATTCCTATATTCCCAGAGTGAATTTACAACTTCTTACGGCACAACATCGTCCTCAATGAATATAAAGACCACCACGAACTTTGATATTGTGAAGTGGATTTTCCTGAAACGTCTTCAGGTCTTGAGAAAGATTGGGAATATTAGTTCATCGAACAATGAGAGTCATTTATATATTAACAGCAGTGAGGATTTGTGGGCTCCGCACTTCAAACACAGTAAGAGATAATGTTATCTCCAAATAGAATCATTTTGTGTAACTGAAAGCTATATAAATAGTTGCAAATGTATTGTAAGTAATGTTTTACTTAAAAGGCATGTCCACAACTGATTACATGAATAAAAGTAATTACGGATACTGCCTTCTCCGGGACGTCAATATGAAGCCGGACTATTCAAACTTAAACAAACTTCACTTTTATTCCATATTTTTTAAAAACATGTACAAAGATGGAGGTAAGCCCATTCAATGCTCACTCAGTTCTCTGGTAACCTCCCATTTCAATCTCACTCCTGCACTCTGGAGAGGGAGTGTCCCGCCCACCATCACTCTACCTTGTTGCACACTGGTTACATGTCTGATATCCCCCCCCAAACCCAACTGATTTATTCAGCACATTATTATACCTATATTAACCAAATATTTAAGTATATAATTCCCTCCTCTGGTAGAACAAGCGGGCTCCTCCCTTCACCAGGCACCCATGTGAAATAGTATGGTATAGTATAGATATAAAGACAAACGTCCATCCAGTTCAAATACTCACAATTCTAACTATGGATTCAAAGGAAGAATCCACCAAAATTATGAATGGGAAAGAAGTTCCTTCCTGACTCCAGTGGCAATCGGAAATTTCCGGATCTACTCTACTTATATATATCAAATACCATAACTTGTAACATTCCTTGTTTGCAGAAACTCATCCAGCTTTCTTTTAAAACTGGCCAATGAACCTGCCATCAAAAATTCCAGTGATAGACAGTTCCATACTTTTCCGTTCTCACAGTTGAAAAAACCCTTCGAGCTTGTTTTCTCAAATCTTAAGGGATGGCCACGTGTCTTCTGACATGTTCTATTGGTGAACAATGCCCCAGATAGTTTATTGTATGGCCCGTTAATGGATTTAACACAGTAATCTATCATATCCCCACGCAAGCAACATTTTCTCTAGTGTGTTTAATTGTAACTTTTCCAGTCTATCTTCATATTCAAGCTCCCCAATCCCCTGTATTATTTTAGTTGCCCTTCCCTGAACCTTCCATTTCCAAGATGTCCTTTTTGTACACAGGATTCCAAACACTGCATATTTCCAAGACGCCTTACCAATGCTTTGTAAGAAGGAGAATAACATTTCCTCCCTTGAATCCATACCTCTCAATACCCTGCTGGCTCTGGCTGTTCCGTCTGGCCTGCTTGCTACCTTAAGTTTGTTTGCACCAAACTCCAAGATCCTTTTACAACAGGGATTCACTCAACATAGACCATTTATAGTAAGTAGAAAATAATTTTTTAAGTAGAAAATGCATCACCTTACATAATCAACATTGAATTTAATCTTGCCCAATGTGACAATCTATCTAGATCCCCCTAAATGATTGCACATCCTCTGATGCTTTTAATGGTCAACAAAGTTTTGTGTCATCACAAAAACAGAAACTTTGCTGACAATAGTGACTTCCAAGTCTTAATAAATGTATAAAATAAAAGAAGGTCCAAACACGAACCCTGTGGCACCCCATATAAAACTTAGTCATATTGTACAACTACCTCTCTGTATCTTATCCACAACCAATCTTCTATACATGTACTAATGACCCCCCCAGCCCACAGACCTTACTTTCACATTATCTCCTATGGGGGACTGTATCAAAAGCCTTCGCAAAATCCAAGCATACTACATCTACTGCTATGCCAGAGTCTAAATTTCTACTTACTTCCTCATAAAAGCCAAGCAAGTTATTTGCAACAAGATCTATTCCTCCAAATCCATGCTGGTTACTGTTACTACTTATAATGTCAGTCCTTGAAACATACTCTAGAATATGTTCCTTTATCAAACTATCCTATCTTCCTCACCCTGAAGTTAAACTTACAGGTCTGTAATTACCAAGTGTGAACGACTACCCTTTTTGAATATTGGAATTAGATCAGCTTTTTTCATCCAGAGGCCAACATTTACACTTGATGAATCTGCAAAATAAAACAATGGCCTAATTGACTGCTGATTCCCCTTCTACATCCTCTGCACATTCTCAAGTTTCTAAAAAGATAATTGAGCAGACAGATATATTTTCCAGAACAGAAAAGAGCTTTTCATTAAATATCTGGCTATAAATGCATATATAAACTGGTGAAAACAGCAGTTGATGTAGCAGTAGATAACGGACCATTTTTTTTGTTTTAAGGGTGGACATTCCCTTTAATTGTGGTTCATGATCTTTACATGTACAGTATAAGAACAATTATTAAACCTACTGAATTTTGAAAATAAAGCCAACATGTCACTATTCATAGGAGAGATTTTTCCCTTAGAGACACAACGTCTGAAAATATGCAGTAGAACCAAATAAGTCTATGAATGTAGCTGGGGTATTGAAAGGGGGCATGCACCTATGGCCAGAATCATTTAACAAGGCATTAAATATTCATGAAATTGCATTAAGAAAAGGAAGATGGTGATGTGACTCTTGATGATGAAAGATAATGATGAGACAACCTATGTGAAAAAATATCATGATGTAGCATCTCAATGATGAAAGATATTAGTGTGCATCTTGATAATGAATGATGGTGTGACATCCTGATGATGAAGATGATGATGTAGAATCTTGATGATGAAAGATCATGTGACATCTTGAGATGAAGATGAGGTGTCATCCTGATGATGAAATATGATGTGACATCTTGATGATAAAAATGATGTGGCATCTTGAAGAGAAAGAGGATGTGCCATCTTGATATGAAAGATGATGTGACATATTGATAATGAAACATGATGTGACATCTTGATAATGAAAGATGAGGTGACATCTTTGCAGAATACATTTTTTACCAAAATCTCCAAAACGTGCAACACAGAAATTCCAACTTTGAATTCCTAGTAGAAATAAAAATGGCCATAAAATTGATCTCCCACATGTCCTAAATCAAACATGTGGTATGCCACATGTGTGGTATACACTGAGACATGGCCGCAACTAGCCCTGAATAGTACCAATGCATATGGGAAATTACACACCAACTTTAACAGCTTTCAAATTTCTCAAAATATCCAACTAGAAATGGCCAAACTTCATGAAGTTTGTTCCGTTTTCGAACTTTCGAATTTCAGTAAATTTGGCCCCATTAAAGTCAATGGGGAGTGATAGTTTGAAAAGTCTGGATGATTGACAGCTAAACTAACAATGGTAACTTACTGTAATGGCTGTGGCCCTGGGAAATGGTCCGGGGAACATGTCACTATAACCAAACTTGTTTAAAAAACTTCTTGACACGAGCGGGCGATTTCAGGTTTTGCGCAAGCTACATTCGAGGGTTATGTCCAATTCGAGGGATACCGAATGATACTTTCAAGGTTACCAAAAATAGAACCATAAATTGAGGGTTTCTGAAATCAATATCCATTCAAGGGTTAGTGAATGGCTCGTAAATTCAATAATTCTCAAAACTGCCATTACAAACATTCGATAATTATTGAAAGTCCGGAAAGTTCGAAAGTCCGAGAAATCCAGGTCTGGGATGTTCGAGAAGTCCAAGTCCGTTCGGACTTGTTAAGTTCGCCTCAAACTTGGGTTTGAGTTCGAGTTCAAGTACATGTCTAATCCCAACAAAATATATCTTTTTGGAAAGTACATACCGTTAACTACCAAAAATTGCCATTTTGTCCACACATACAGTAGAATTCTGGAAGCAAATCAAACCTAATTTCCCAAGACAACTAAAAAATTTCCTAAATATCAATCTCCCAAATGTTTCTGAATCAAACAGTATGCTATATGCTGGATACACACCGATACATGACTACCACTAGCCCTGAGAGAACCAATGCATAAAGACAATTAAACCTACAATTTCATTCATCTATAATTTGGAACTGGTTTCGTTTTGAAAAGTAACATAACCCCAATATCAAAAATACCCCACACAAACTATATCTTTTTGGAATGTACACACTCTCAGCTACCAATGGTGTCATTCTTTCATAAATAGGAGCTGGATTCTGGATGCAGTCCTTCATGGAATGTCATGCCTTTAGCAAATGTTTTGAAAAAATTAAAATATAACTCAAAGAAATCATACCTAAACTGCTATAACAATTATAAAAAAACATTAAATATCAATCTACTCAATGTACTGAATCAAATGGTATGCTACATGCATGGGTGTACAATTATCCATTTCTGGTGGCACCGGCTCGAATAAAATAAGACATGCCCCACAAGGGCTCTTCTAAAGCCAATGGATTCCTGTTTCGAGCTGCAGGACCCCCAACAAAGGCATTATCAGTTCCGCCAGGGAGTGCTGGGAGGGGGTCCCGGTTCAAGCTACAGGACCCTTTAAGCCCAATGGGCACTTGTCAGTGCCACAAGGGTCCTTCTAGGGCCACAAGGGGACCTTAATTCCCGGGGAGGGGGTCCCGGTTCAAGATTGGACCCCTTAAGCCCCAAAGGGAGCCTTTGTAAGGGCTACAATGATCCTTCTAAGGACCTGGGGAGGGGGTCCTGGGTTGAGCTACAGGACCCGCGAACATCAGCCCATGGGACTTTCCGCCATGGAAACCGGAATTAGAGCACAGTGTTCTTCTCACTGGGACGTGTTCCTCAGACCATTTCCCAGAGCCAGTTACAGATTAACAACTGATATTTAAACCCTTATTTTAGGCAACTTTTCGAACTTTCTCTTTATGGCAAAATTCGCAATTCAAAATTTCAATTTACGTATTTTTTTTTCCTGAAAATCCGCAGTTCTCGAGCACAACAGATTTTCTGAAGTTCGACAATCTCTAGTGGACATGCCCTTTAAGGGAAAGATGCAACAAGCACTAACTAAACCCATACAACTCTATGAAAAATCTGTTATCATGGATTTTACATCATTTTATGAGGCCTGCATATTTGGACTCGTTTTTTTTGACAGCATACCTGATGCAATATACAATATAATTTCTTTAAACATATTTATTCTGCTAAAATTTTTTTGGATGATTTATGTTTTACAGATGTTACTGATTTTCAATGGATTATAGATTAAATATAGTTATATTTGTTTAATCTGAATGGAACATTACAAGCCTGTGGCATGGGTTTACTTTAGATTTCCATGTCTTATCCAATGAAACTCCATACATTGCATCAGAATGTTCCGTTATGTTTGAGGTGTTTGAATACTAAATTTAGAAATGGTGTGGACATATGCATTAGAATTTTTAATAAACACATTTTGCTAAAACACTTACTATTCAGTAATCAATTTAGAAGTCTTATTTACAAGACCGTCATTCCCTATGTTTTTTTTTTTATGATTTAATTTCACTCGTGAACTTCTTCTTTATCTTCAAATATTGATGCCTACATCTCTGTGCAATGAACACCATGTTACCCAGGATACATGAAGTATAAAATAAAGGGAAGCCATTTTGTTGTTATTATGTGTACAATGTCCAGAAGGGGAATTTTCCAATATACAGTAAATACTGGTCCTCTGTCAACTTCAATAAACATAAAATAACCATCCTTACATTAGTATAGAAGCTGCTAATTAGAAATGTATGCTTCGGCTTGCAAACATTTTAGCTAAATATTTTTTCTAAATGTCAGGAGTATACAATAAGTTATACTATCATTGTTGAGTATCTAAGGCTGAGGCTGGTTTTTGTCATCTGTTTTTGTTAAACGTGTGCACTTCAAAAATTGAGTTTGTTTTTTTTTACAATGACCCTATACTGAAATGCTAAATATATACAGAGAAGAATTATTGCCAGGGTATGCTTGCTCTGGGAGCTAGGCAGGCTGGATAGTAAACTGACTAAGAACTTTAATAGCCAATATTGTAGGATGAAGAAGGTTGCTTCTTCAAATTTGCCTTTTTCTTTAGAGTAAACTTTAGCCAAGATAAAATTGAGTCTATTCACAAAAATCAACCACCAAACATCTTTAGCAGATTAATATGTGGCAACTTTGGGCAGTGCTGGGTGCAAAAAAAGGAAAAAGATCTTTAAACTGTAGGAATAGACAAAATTCCCTAACAACATATAGCCACATTCTTACTGGAGTTGCATAATTTCTTCTATGTTTGCATAAAGTAAACACATGTAGAGATAGGGTGCTTGAAAGTGCTCAGTGCAGAATTAGGCCACCAATCTGTCAACATTGTAGGAGCAGACTGTAAAAGAAAGTCCTCCTCTCATATTTCCTCTGGTAAAATACTGTAGTAAACATACTGTATGCTCTGTAACAGGCAATATGTTTTGGCACAGTAATGATACAATAATTATTTTCTATTTTTTAGATGCCAAAGACTGTTTGAAATGTCCTGAACAGGATTCAACCAATAAGAACAGAAACCCATGCATCCCAAAAACCATAACTTACCTTTCATATCAGACACTCTGGGAGCAAGTTTAACTTCCATTGCCTTGATGCTTTTCATTATAACATCTGCAGTTCTGGAAATCTTTGTGAAACATTGGGACACTCAATGGTGAAAGCCAAAACCAGAATCTCAGCTGTCTCTCCTCATCTCTCTCATGTTTTGTTTCCTCCTCTGCACTTCCTTATTCATTGGACACACCAACGATACATTTGTCTCCTCCGACAAGCAGCATTTGGGTGTTTTTCACTATTTCTGTATCTCTGTTGTTGGCTAAACTGTCACAGTATTATTGCCTTCAATGCTACAAAGCCTGGAGCAAACTGACAAAGTATGTAGGAACCCAACTGTCCATCATACTAGTGACTGTATGTTCTTTAGGTGGAGATGATGATCTCTGCAGTGTGGATGGCCTCATGACCCACCATTCTGGATACTGATCCATTTTCAGAAAGGGACACCATTATTTTACTGTGTAATGAAGGATCTATCACTTTCTTTTTCTGTATTATTGGTTACATGGGAACATTATCTGTGTTAAGTTCATGTTGCATTTCAGTCCAAGGTTTCCCTGACCGATTTAATGAAGCTAAAAACATCACATTCAGTATGTTGGTTTTCTGTAGTGTGGGGATCATTTGTCCCCAGCCTACCTGAGCAGTAAGGGAGTAAAATGTGGCTGCTGAGATATTCTCCATCTGATCATCCAGCCTGGGTTACTGGTTGTATTATATTCTTTCCAAAATGTTACGTTATATTGTTCAGCACCCAAACTGAACACAAAAGAGCCAGTTTTAAGGAATAATTAAAATCCTAATTATTATTATTATATTATTAAGAGTCAAATTATCTCTATTATTCTGAAGGACCCACTGTTGCTTTATTGTACGTTATAACACTGTCTAACATCACTCTGTAAGCAATCTGTGGTAGTCTACCTGTAAATTTCCTAATCCACTGGCAACTATTTTTTACCTTGATAAACCTTAATATAATCATTAAAACAAGCGTTAGAGATGGACATATCCACCATAGTTTGTTTCACCAGCAATTTAACAAATTAGTTCACAAAATTGAAATTTTATTTAAAAAATAAACAAATTAAAAGTCTATAGGAGTTAAAATTTTGAGATTAAAATGATCAATTGTTAAAGGGTATCCACCCTTAAAACTAATTTTTGATATAGTACTCCCCTGGTCCCCCAGCCCAACTGCTTTATTTTTAATTTTAGAAAGTGCCCCAAACTTTTACTTACCTCCCCTCTTTCCTCCGCCTGCGACCCTCTGCTTGCGAGAAAATGCAAGCAGAGGGTCGGGACCGGCAGTCGCTTCTGTGATTGGCTGAAGCGGTCAGCCAATCACGGACACGGCTGGCCGCCATAGTCATGACAGCGGAGGAAAGAGTGGAGGTAAGTAATATCGGGGTACTTTCTGAAAGATAAAAATGAAGTGGTTGGGGCTGGAGGAACAGGGAATACTATATTAAAAGGATTTATGCTAGGGGAAGGGAATCCGGAGAGGGAGGTAGAGGGAGGGAAGGGAGGGGGAGGAGGGGGAGAAGGCTGCAGTACGCATGCCAAACTTCTCCCGGAGGATAGGTATGACTCTGCTAGCCTCCTGTGGGCGTTTTTGGGACTTTGGGGGGGACTACAGGAAACATAGGAGCTCGGATGTGGAGTAAGGATTACTTCACTACAGATGGGGCCAGTTAGCTGGGGGGATATAAGTTTTGGGGGTGGACATGCCCTTTATGTTAAGATCAAAATTTTGGTTTAAAAATAAAAATTCTATTCAAATTAACATTGGGGTACAAATTGCCATTCCAATGTCGCTGGGATTCCCTGCATAGAAAGTTACAGGAGCTGATCTGCCTTTACACTTCCTGCTTCCTGTATTCTGGCTGCTGGACTCACTCAGCACTGTCACTGGAATCTGTAAATCTGAAGGGTATCCTCAGTTTGGGGCAAAGTACAACTCTCAGGTGACATTTTTAACTATTGGGGTCAGAGAGTCCTTTACAATATGGGGGTCAGAGTTCCCTTTACTATATAGGGGTCAGAGGGCCCTTTACTATATGGGGTTAAGGAGAATTGTAGATGATGGTAAGCTTAATTGAAAGTTTACTGAACCTTGCCACTCCACATGTTTAGAAACTGAAACTCGAAACAACAAAGCATGCTGGGAGTTGTAGTTTCCAAACATGTGGAGTGCCAAAGAATTGGAGGTTACTGGTACTGGATTTGGCTATTACTGTATGGGATTCATGTATGGGAATTCAGCTGTCCATTTAAAGGGCAACTAAAGCCTAAAAACAACACAGAATCAGAAGGCAGTAGTGGTGATAATTTCTACCCTCGACTTATACTCGAGTCAATCAGTTTTTACAAGTTTTTCAGGTAAAAATAGGTACCTTGACTTATACTCGGATCGACTTATACTCGAGTATATACGGTACTTTCGATTTTCAGAAATCGTCTACTTTCAATTTTCAGAAATCGTCTACTTTCAATTTTTGAAAATTGTCTACTTTCGATTTTCGATGATAGTCCACTTTCGATAATAATCGAAGGTTCAAAAAATCCGGGTTCCGTGAAATTCGGGAGTTACGAAAGTAATACTAACCTGCAGTTCTGGTTGGTACGGGGATACTATATAATATTGAGGATTACTGGTATAATACATATACTTTAGTTCTGGTTGGTACAGTGATACTATAAACTATTGAGAATTACTGTTACATACATATACTGTAGTTCTGGTTGGTACAGTGATACTATATAATATTGAGAATTACTGGTATTAATACATATAACTGTAGTTCTGGACTGGTTGGTACAGGGTACTATATAATATTGAGAATTACTGGTGTTAATACATATACTATAGTTCTGGTTGGATATTGGATATTATATAAATTGATTATTACTGGTATAATACATATACCGTAGTTCTGGTGGGTACAGGGATACTATATAATATTGATTATTACTGGTATTAATACATATAATGTAGTTCTGCTGGTACGTGGCTAACTAATAATATGAGAATTACTGGTATTAATACATATACTGTAGTTCTGGTTGGTACAGGGATAATATAATATTGAGAATTACTGGTATTAATACTATACTGTAGTTCAGGTTGGTACAGTGATACTACATATTATTGAGAATTACTGTTATTAAACATATACTGTAGTTCTGCTTGGTACGTGGATACTATATAATATTGAGAATTACTGGTATTAATACATATACGTAGTATTCTGGTTGGTAAAGTGATAATATAAATAATTGAGAATTACTGGTATTAATACATATACTGTAGTTCAGGTTGGTACAGTGATACTACATACTATTGAGAATTACTGTTATTATACATATACTGAGTTCTGGTTGGTACAGGGATACTATATAATATTGAGAATTACTGATATTAATACATTTACTGTAGTTATGGTTGGTACAGGGGTACTATATAATATTGAGAATTACTGGTATATAAATATCGTAGTTCTGGTTGGTACAAGGGATACTAATAAATTGAGAATTACTGGTATTAATACATATACTGTAGTTCTGGTTGGAGATTGGATATTATATAATATGATATTACTGGTATTAATACATATACTGTAGTTCTGGTTTGGACAGTGATACTATATAATATTGATAATTACTGGTATAATACATATCTGTAGTTTGGTTGTACAGGGATACTAATAATATTGATAATTACTGGCATTAATAACATACTGTGTTCTGGTTGGTACGGGGATACTATATAATATTGAGATTACTGGCATTAATACATATACTGTAGTTCTGGTTGGTACGGGGATATATAATATGAGAATTTCGGTAAAATACATATACTGTAGTTTTGTGGTACAGGGATACTATATAATATGAGAATACTGGATTAATACATATACTGTAGTTCTGGATGGATATGGATATTATATAACATTGATTATTAATGGTATTAATACATATACTGTAGTTTGGTTGGTCAGTGATACTATATAATATGATAATTACTGGTATATTATAATATACTGTAGTTCTGGTTGGTACAGAGAGACTATATCTATGAGAATTAACGTGATTAATACATATAACTGAGTTCTGGTGGTAGGGATACTATATAATATTGAGATATTCTGGTATTAATATGTTGTGAAGGTTCTCATTCATCAGGTCATGGTATATACTGTTGTATTCAATAGAACAACTGGAATTCAAGTTTAGTTCTTGAAGAATTTCACTAGTTATCGACTGGCTTTTCTCAATTCAGAATGACTTGTACAAGAATCTGTGGCAATTATGTACCCTGGAAAATCCCAATTAGCATATCACAGCCAGGTGTTTAAGGGCGTGATTGCATAGTGGTAAAAGGTGTTATAGGGATGCCCAGGGTAAGGTGTCAAAACAGCATTGTACATGGCAGACAGTTGGTGTCGAACCCCCCCACCTCTATTTAGGCTTGGTTTCTTATTTCTTTTATTTTCACTTGAAGTAGAGGTTTAAACCAACACACACAGATCAGTATTTGATGTTTGACTCCCACCACCTTTAGATCACACAGCTAGGGGTCATCAGAACCCTGCAACACAGAGTGAGAATATCCCCACTAGCACAGAGGTGAAGGCTAAAGAAATGAAAACATCTCAGAGGAACCCTTAAAACATGTGGATACCAGACTGGGCATTTGTCACAAAGATAGAAGGAAAGAAAAGATCACGAATACCAACAGTGAAGGAGAAAAAGCAAGACAGGAGAAAGAACATGGTCATCCCATATGTAGCAGGGGTTTCTGAGAAATTAAGTAGAATTTTCAAAAAAACACTTATCCCTGTCTGTTCAACCAAAACAACACACTGAGGCAAGGCAATTGGTACATCTGAAAGACCCAATACTGAAACACAAGATAAGCGACATCATATACGCAGTGCAGTGCAGTGAAGAATGCTCTGATTTATATGTGGGGGAGACCAAACAGCAACTGCATCAACGTATGGCCCAGCACAGAAGAGCCAATTCCTCGGGTCAGGACTCAGCCGTCTGTACCTGCATCTTAAGGATAAAGGACATACCTTTGAAGATTGTAATAAGGAACGTGACTGGTTCAAGAGAGTCCATTTATGTGAAAATAAAGAAACCAAGCCAAATAGAGGTGAGGGGTTCGACACCAACTGTTTGCCATGTACAATGCTGTTTTGACACCTTACTCTGGGCGTTCCTATAACACCTCTTAGCCACTATGCAATCCCGCCCTTAACACTTGGCTGTGATATGCTAATTGGGATTTTCCAGGGTACATAATTGCCACAGATTCTGTACAAGTCATTCTGAATTGAGGAAAGCCAGTCGGAGACTAGCGAAACGTCTTCAAGAACTAAACTTCAAGTCCAGTTGATCCAATTGAATACAACAGATATAATGGTACTAATACATATACTGTCGCTCTGGTTGGTAAGGGATACTATATAAATGAGAATTACTGGTATTAATACATTATACTGTAGATCAGGTTGGTACAGGGATACTATATAGTTTGAGAATTACTGGATTAATAATATACTGTATTCTGGTTGGTACAGGGATACTATATAATATTGAGAATTACTGGTATTAATACATATACTGTAGTTCTGGTTGGTACAGGGATACTATATAATATTGATTGTGAAGGTTCTCATTCATCCAGGTCATGGTAAACTTCAAGTCTGGTTGATCTAATTGGTAAACTTCAAGTCTGGTTGATCTAATGGTAAACTTCAAGTCCGGTTGATCTAATTGAATACAACAGATATATATAATATTGAGAATTACTGGTATTAATACATATACTGTAGTTCTGGTTGGTACGGGGATACTATATATATATTGGGAATTACTGGTATTAATGCATATACGTAGTTCTGGTTGGTACAGGGATACTATATAATATTGAGAATTACTGGTATTAATACATATACTGTAGTTTTGGATGGTACAGGGCTAATTTCCTATCGTACACGTGTCAAAAATTCATAAGCTGAGAAAACAGTATGAAAACATGACACGGGTATAAATCGTAAAATAAATAACACAGGAAATTTCTGGCAAAATTTTAATTTGTCCTGTTTTAAAAAAAAATATGCCCACTGTTTTAATGCAACTGCTAAAGACTTCATGTAGCATGTGATCAGGTAAGTTTAACCAAAAATCTCCCTTTTTAGCTGAATAGTTTAATACGCATGTTACAATTCACATACATTCAGTCACAGTAAATGTAGCAACTTCAAATCAATTTGTTTTTTTTTCTTTCAACCCACGTTACAATAAAGATTTTTGTTTTAAAAACTAATTTTAGTCTCTCATTTAGTCTCAATAATTTTTAGAAAACACATTTTTAGCCTTGCAAAAAGTAGAAAATGCAGTTTATTTTCATTTCAGTGAATCACTTGCCATTAAAGGAATAGTTGACTCTCAAAGTGAACTATTCCTTTAATATATTGATTGAAGATGGGAGAAAGCTATACTTACCTCCCGTTCTTCAATCAATTCACCAGGAACCAGGGACGAAGATAGAAGAAACCTACCTTACACCCGATCCCACAGCAGCATTGAAAATTCTCGACCGCGTTCCTGGCTTAGATAACTATACGAACTTTGTCCTGTCTGAACCAGGAAGAGGTCAGGACCTGTCAGTGAACAAAAAGGGAAATATTCCTTAATGCAGAAAAATGACAGAGATATATGATCAATCGCATCTTGCACATTAATCATTGAGTTTAAAGTTTACTAAGAGCCAGGACAACAAACACAACTAATCGTTAAAAATTCTGTTTATTTCCTTTATTATCCCCAGTCTCCATTACAAAAGTTTAAAGGAGTAGTTTACACAAAAGTGAACTATTCCTTTAATGCATTGATTGAAGCCAGGAGGTAAGGAGCTATGTCTTACCTCCCATTCTTCAATCAATGCAAGTGGAGCCTTTTTTAAGAATTTTAAGAAAATTTTTTTAAGACTCGCACCACCCAATTCTTATGATGAGTCTAGGCCTTGTAGTAGCTAATTACAGTGCTCCCGGGTGAAATTATTGTCAAACACAGAAATATGTTCAGAAGACCTGAACCCAGACCCTTTATAGAGCACCCCGACCTTATACAGACCCTATTCATTCAAAAATATTATTACTTTTCATTTTTTATGGTTGCATCAACCTAAAATATATATCATATATGGTAAAACACAACACCAATGTAGCAGTTATATCTGCACATACCAACAGTGATGCACATCCTTTATTAAACACAACAACCCCACAAATACAACGGGGAGAGAGTGAGCTGGTGAAAAATAGTATTAGCAGTAGATGTTTTACCAATGCAGATGGTAACTAGTTCAACAAAAGTTTATATCCCATAGTGACTCACTTCACTAATGCAGAACATGTGTAGTCCATGGCCTTTCACATACATATTTATATTCAGTGGTGATATCTCACACTCAATAAGAAGAAGACGCAAACTGCTGATTTGAAAAAACATAGCATCCATGCTACGATTTACTGGGATCCTAAAAGGGAAGGCTCCTATGGCATTGTAGGATAGTGCAGACAGTCAGACAAACATTCCGATATAAAATGTTAACAGTTCAACGCTGTCTCAAATAGCTAGTATCATCTCATAACCAGCCTCGTACACCACTAATGGCAGTTACATCATCACTGCATGGACTCCAAATCTCACCTGCGTACACTGCAGGACTTGAACACTACGGTTACATCCCGTCTGTCCATAATGCGAGGGTGATGTGCCTGAACTGTGTGGTATTCTATCACTTGGAAAGGATAGTCACTTGGTGCTGGTGCACCATCATAAATTACCTGAATCCAGCCGATTCAGTCACTCTGTGGCCTCCAAATGTCCCGAAGCAGTCAAAGCAACTTAGCGGCTGCCAACACAGAATGGCTCACTCTCCCTCCCGCACAAAGGAACACCTACACATGTTCACCCGGAAACCCCAAGTTTCTCAGGGCTGCTCCCCTTTTCCTTTCAACTTTTAAATAACTTTATTTTTAAATGGACAGGACTTGCTAAACATAAGAACATCTAATACCAAGCTTACCATTAAGTATATAAATCACCAATATTTTCATACCACTGTAATACAATTACTCTCAGCAAGGCTCATCTCCTATTCATCCCTTATGGGTAATGAGCTTGTAGATCCATTCTAACTCTTTTTGCAAGAGTTTTTTAACATTGCCTCCTCTCTGTCCTAAATTGACCAAAAAATGGAGGCCAGCCAAATTTTCAAATAATGTTCTGGGCTACTGCACTTCTCTTTGCATCCTTATTATAACAGGCTCTTAAATGTGTGTCATAGGATAGGGGGCGTGTAGTTATTCCTACATATTTCATACCACATCTCACATTCCATGCATAGACAACTTTGGAAGTCTACATGTTATTAACTCTTTGATCACCCACTTTTTTACCATCTTTTATACCTCTGCCTTTTCATTGATCCACTGGAAGTAATGCAATTACCACATTCTTATTTCATTTTATTTAGTATCTCTCTATTTATCCCTAACCACATCCTAATATCTCTTGGGGGGTTTCATAGGACTTTTACATAATATGTCCCTTTGCTACCAGTTTTGGATATGTCCCTACTTTCGGATAAAACATCCTGTCATTACTCAACAAATGCCAATGTCTATGAATATACTTATAATGCCCTTCCCATCTACATTGTAACTGTTATAACCTAATAATTATCATCCTTACAGACATTTTTCTCTTTCCTGAGCATTCATGAAGCGTTGTCTCTATTACTATTCTTGCTCTTTCAAACCCTCTTGTTATGCGTTAGGGAATCCTCGTCTTTCAAACTCAACATTAATCTGGGATGAAGGATAAAATTGCATCTTCTCCTATTGTTTCTTTAATCAAAAACGTCCTATATGGATACTTTGTATTAAGTTCTTAGGATGATGACTTTCAAACCTCAATAATGCATAAATGCTGTTCTTTTCTTAAATCCTGTTGTCATATTTCCCATCTTCAAACAGATATTAACAAATCCAAAAACCACTTTTTCTTTACTCAATCTAGAGTTAACAGAATATTTATCATTGGGATTTAACCTTTTTACAAAGTCAATTAAACTCTCACTTGGCCCCTTCCTATATTATTAGAAGTCATTGACATATCTTATCCAGAGTAGGAGAGATTCAGTCCATCCACCTTCTATAAAGACATAATTTAGTCTAGCTGTTCCCATCTCCCAGGTTAAGGCATGCGTATGTCAGACACAAGTAATGCCCATCGCGGTGCCTCTGCCTGGAGAATAGAACCAATGTGGAACAGGAAAAAAGTTGTTACTTAGTACAAACTGCAATTATTGCATAGTTGAATTCAGTCTGTTGGTGAATCTCTCACCTCTGGATGTGAGAAAGGATCTGCATGCCTCTATGCCCAAATTAGGGGAATGGAGGAATACAGACCCTACACATCCATGGTGTCCAGAATTAATCAACATTCACTATCAGTCCATCAAGTTTTTTAACACCATTTTAGTGTCTTGGATATACGAAGGTAATGATACAAGAAAAGACGTTAGGTATGATCTAAAATCTACTAATCTTTAGTAGGACCATTAATCCCTAAAGCAATTAGTCTTCCTTGAGGCTGTTGTTTCTTAATACATATACTGTAGTTCTGGTTGGTACAGTGATAATATATAATATTGAGAATTACTGGTATTAATACATATACTGTAGTTCAGGTTGGTACAGTGATACTACATACTATTGAGAATTACTGTTATTAATACATATACTGTAGTTCTGGTTGGTACAGGGATACTATATAATATTGAGAATTACTGATATTAATACATTTACTGTAGTTATGGTTGGTACAGGGATACTATATAATATTGAGAATTACTGGTATTAATACATATACTGTAGTTCTGGTTGGTACAGGGATACTATATAATATTGAGAATTACTGGTATTAATACATATACTGTAGTTCTGGTTGGATATTGGATATTATATAATATTGATTATTACTGGTATTAATACATATACTGTAGTTCTGGTTGGTACAGTGATACTATATAATATTGATAATTACTGGTATTAATACATATACTGTAGTTCTGGTTGGTACAGGGATACTATATAATATTGATAATTACTGGCATTAATACATATACTGTAGTTCTGGTTGGTACGGGGATACTATATAATATTGAGAATTACTGGCATTAATACATATACTGTAGTTCTGGTTGGTACGGGGATATATAATATTGAGAATTTCTGGTAATAATACATATACTGTAGTTTTGGTTGGTACAGGGATACTATATAATAATGAGAATTACTGGTATTAATACATATACTGTAGTTCTGGATGGATATTGGATATTATATAACATTGATTATTACTGGTATTAATACATATACTGTAGTTCTGGTTGGTACAGTGATACTATATAATATTGATAATTACTGGTATTAATACATATACTGTAGTTCTGGTTGGTACAGAGATACTATATACTATTGAGAATTAACGGTATTAATACATATACTGTAGTTCTGGTTGGTACGGGGATACTATATAATATTGAGAATTTCTGGTATTAATATGCTTGTGAAGGTTCTCATTCATCTAGGTCATGGTATATCTGTTGTATTCAATTAGAACAACTGGACTTCAAGTTTAGTTCTTGAAGACATTTCACTAGTTATCTGACTGGCTTTCTCAATTCAGAATGACTTGTACAAGAATCTGTGGCAATTATGTACCCTGGAAAATCCCAATTAGCATATCACAGCCAGGTGTTAAGGGCGTGATTGCATAGTGGCTAAAAGGTGTTATAGGGATGCCCAGGGTAAGGTGTCAAAACAGCATTGTACATGGCAGACAGTTGGTGTCGAACCCCCCCACCTCTATTTAGGCTTGGTTTCTTTATTTTCTTTATTTTCACTTGAAGTAGAGGTTTAAACCAACACACACAGATCAGTATTTGATGTTTGACTCCCACCACCCTTTAGATCACAAGCTAGGTGTCATCAGAACCCTGCAACACAGAGCTGAGAATATCCCCACTAGCACAGAGGTGAAGGCTAAAGAAATGAAACATCTCAGAGGAACCCTTAAAACATGTGGATATCCAGACTGGGCATTTGTCAAAAGAAGTAGAAGGAAAGAAAAGATCACGAATACCAACAGTGAAGGAGAAAAGCAAGACAGGAGAAAGAACATGGTCATCCCATATGTAGCAGGGGTTTCTGAGAAATTAAGTAGAATTTTCAAAAAACACTTTATCCCTGTCTGCTTTAAACCAAACAACCTACTGTCTGCTTACAAACCGAGGCAGCAATTGGTACATCTGAAAGAGACCAATACCGAAAACACAAGATACGCACATCATATACGCAGTGCAGTGCAGTGAAGAATGCTTGATTTATATGTGGGGGAGCCAAACAGCAACTGCATCAACGTATGGCCCAGCACAGAAGAGCCATTCCTCGGGTCAGGACTCAGCCGTGTACCTGCATCTTAAAGGGCATGTCCACCCCCAAAAATAATCCCCCCAACTACTGGCTCCACCATGTAGTGTAGTTAATCCTTACCTCACATCCCAACTCCATCTGGTTCTCCTGTAGTCCCCCCCCAAAGTTCCAAAAACTGCCCTACAGGAGGTAGCAGGTCCATATAGGAACTGCCTGCATGGCCTCCGGAGATTCCTGCCATGCGTGCTGCAGCCTTCTCCCCCTCCCTCCCCCTCCCTCTCCCTCCCTCTCCCTCCCGTTCTACTATCCCTTCCCTAGCAAAAACCCCCTTAATATTCTGCTACCCCATCTCCCCAGCCCCAACCGCATGTTTTTTTTTTTTTAAAAAGCTCCCCAAACTCTTACTTACCTCTCAGCTTTCCTCCGCTGCACTGAATGACCGGCAGCCGCGTCCGTGATTGGCTGCCGCTCAGCCAATCACAGACGCGACTGCCGGTCCCGCCCCTCTGCTTGCATTCTCGCAAGCAGAGGGCCGGCAGTGCGGCGGAGGATCGAGGGGAGGTAAGTAAGAGATTTGGGGGGCTTTCTGAAAATGCGGTTGGGGCGGGGGACATGGGGGAGCAGAATATTAAAAATTTATTTAGGGTGGACATAGCCTTTAAGGATAAAGGACATACCTTTGAAGATTGTATGTTAACAAATGGAAAAGGAACGTGACTGGTTCAAGAGAGGAGGCCATTTATGTGAAAATAAAGAAACCAAGCCAAATAGAGGTGAGGGGGTTCGACACCCAACTGTCTGCCATGTACAATGCTGTTTGACACCTTACTCGGGCGTTCCTATAACACCTCTTAGCCCATATCTAATCCACGCCCTTAACACCTGGCTGTGATATGCTAATTGGGATTTTCCAGGGTACATAATTGCCACAGATTCTTGTACAAGTCATTCTGAATTGAGAAAGCCAGTCGGATGACTAGCGAAACGTCTTCAAGAACTAAACTTCAAGTCCAGTTGATCCAATTGAATACAACAGATATACTGGTACTAATACATATACTGTCGCTCTGGTTGGTACAGGGATACTATATAATATGAGAATTACTGGTATTAATACATATACTGTAGATCAGGTTGGTACGGGATACTATATAGTTTGGAATTACTGGTATTATAATATACTGTAGTTTGGTTGGTAGAGGGGATACTATATAATATTGAGAATTACTGGTATTAATACATATACTGTAGATCTGGTTGGTAGGGATACTATATATTTGAGAATTACTGGTATTAATACATATACTGTAGTTTGGTTGGTACAGGGAATACAAATATTTGAGATTATGGTTATTAATACATATACTGTAGATCTGGTTGGTACAGGTGATACTAATAAGTTTGAGAATTACTGGTATTAAACATATACTGAGTGGTTGGTACAGGGATACTATATAAATTGAGAATTACTGGTATTAATAATATACTGTAGTTCTGGTTAGTACGGGGATACTATATATTATTGGGAATTACTGGTATTAATGCATATACTGTAGTTCTGGTTGGTACAGGGATACTATATAATATTGAGAATTACTGGTATTAATACATATACTGTAGTTCTGGATGGTACAGGGCTAATTTCCTATCTTACACGTGTCAAAAAATGTCATAAGCTGAGAAAACAGTATGAAAATGACACGTGGTATAAATCGTAAAATAAATAACACAGGAAATTTCTGGCAAAATTTTAATTTGTCCTGTTTTTAAAAAAAATATGCCCACTGTTTTAATGCAACTGCTAAAGACTTCATGTAGCATGTGATCAGGTATAAGTTTAACCAAAATATCTCCCTTTTTAGCTGAATAGTTTAATACGCATGTTACAATTCACATACATTCAGATCACAGTAAATGTAGCAACTTCAAATCAATTTGTTTTGTTTTCTTTTCAACCCACGTTACAATAAAGATTTTTGTTTAAAAACTAATTTTAGTCTTTCTCATTTAGTCTTCAATTAATTTTTAGAAAACCATTTTTAGCCTTGCAAATAGTAGAAAATGCAGTTTTATTTTCATTTCAGTGAATCACTTGCCATTAAAGGAATAGTTGACTCTCAAAGTGAACTATTCCTTTAATATATTGATTGAAGACTGGGAGAAAGCTATACTTACCTCCCGTTCTTCAATCAATTCACCAGGAACCAGGGACGAAGATAGAAGAAACCTACCTTACACCCGATCCTCCACAGCAGCATTGAAAATTCTCGACCGCTTCCTGGCTTAGATTAACTATAGCGAACTTTGTCCTGTCTGAACCAGGAAGAGGTCAGGACCTGTCAGTGAACAAAAAGGGAACTATTCCTTTAATGCAGAAAATGCACAGAGATATATGATCAATCGCATCTTGCACATTAATCATTGAGTTTAAAGTTTACTAAGCGCCAGGACAACAAACACAACTAATCTGTAAAAATTCTGTTTTATTTTCCTTTATTATCCCCAGTCTCCATTACAAAAGTTTAAAGGAGTAGTTTACTACAAAAGTGAACTATTCCTTTAATGCATTGATTGAAGACCAGGAGGATAAGGAGCTATGTCTTACCTCCCATTCTTCAATCAATGCAAGTGGAGCCTTTTTTAAAGAATTTTTAAGAATTTTTTTTAAGACTCTGCACCACCCCAAATTCTTATGATGAGTCTATGGCCTTGTAGTAGCTAATTACAGTGCTCCCGGGTGAAATTATTGTCAAACACAGAAATATGTTCAGAAGACCTGAACCCAGACCCTTATAGAGCACCCCGACCTTATACAGACCCTATTCATTCAAAAATATTTATTTACTTTTCATTTTTTATTGGTTGCCATCAACCTCAAATATTCATATTCATATATGGTAAAACACACACAACAATGTAGCAGTTATATCTGCACATACCAACAGTGATGCACATCCCTCTTATTAAACACAACAACCCCACAAATACAACGGGAGGAAGAGTGAGCTGGTGAAAAATAGTCAATTAGCAGTAGATGTTCTACCAATGCAGATGGTAACTAGTTCAACAAAAGTTTATATCCCATAGTGAACTTCACTTCACTAATGCAGAACATGTGTAGTCCATGGCCTTTCACATACATTATTATATTCAGTGGCTGATATCTCACACTCAATAAGAAGAAGACGCAAACTGCTGATTTGAAAAAACATAGCATCCATGCTACGATTTACTGGGATCCTAAAAGGGAAGGCTCCTATGGCATTGCTAGGATAGTGCAGACAGTCAGACAAACATTCCGATATAAAATGTTAACAGTTCAAACGCTGTCTCAAATAGCTAGTATCATACTCATAACCAGCCTCGTACACCACTAATGGCAGTTACATCTCACTGCATCGGACTCCAAATCTTCACCTGCGTACACTGCAGGACTTGAACACTACTGGTTACATCCCGTCTGTCCATAATGCGATGGTGATGTGCCTGAACTGTGTGGTATTCTATCACTTGGAAAGGATAGTCACTTGGTTGCTGGTGCACCATCATAACTTACCTGAATCCGCCCGATTCAGTCACTTGCTGGCCTCCAAATGTCCCGAAGCAGTCAAAAGCAACTTAGCGGCTGCCAACACAGAATGGCTCACTCTCCCTCCCGCACAAAGGAACACCTACACATGTTTCACCCGGAAACCCCAAGTTTCTTCAGGGCTGCTCCCCTTTTCCTTTCAACTTTTTAAATAACTTTATTTTTAAATGGACAGGACTTGCTAAACATAAGAACATCTAATACCAAGCTTACCATTAAGTATATAAATCACCATATATTTTCATACCACTGTAATACAATTACTCTCAGCAAGGCTCATCTCCATATTCATCCCTTATGGGTAATGAGCTTGTAGATCCATTCTAACTCTTTTTGCAAGAGTCTTTTTTTAACATTGCCTCCTCTCTGTCCTAAATTGACCATAAAAATGTAGGCCAGCCAAATTTTCAATAATGTTCTGGGCTACTGCACTTCTCTTTGCATCCTTATTATAACAGGCTCTTAAATGCTGTGTCTATCGGATAGGTGGCGTGTAGTTATTCCTACATATTTCATACCACATCTACATTCCATAGCATAGACAACTTTGGAGGTCTTACATGTTATTAACTCTTTGATCACCCACTTTTTACCATCTTTTATACCTCTGCCTTTTCATTGATCCACTTGGAAGTAATGCAATTACCACATTTCTTATTTCATTTTATTTAGTAATCTCTCTATTTATCCCTAACCACATCCTAATATCTTCTTGGGGGGTTTCATAGTGACTTTTACATAATATGTCCCTTTTTTGCTACCAGTTTTGGATATGTCCCTACTTTCGGATAAAACATCCTGTCATTACTCAACAAATGCCAATGTCTATGAATTATACTTATAATGCCTTCCCATTCTACATTGTAACCTGTTATAAACCTAATAATTTCATCATCCTTACAGACATTTTTCTCTTTCCTTGAGCATTCATGAAGCGTTTTGTCTCTACTTATTTTCTTTGCTCTTTCAAACCCTCTTGTTATGCGTTTATTGGGATATCCTCGCTCTTTAAAACTCAACATTAATTCTTGGGATTGACGGATAAAATTGCATTCTTCCATATTGTTTCTTTTTAATCTTAAAAACTGTCCTATATGGATACTTTGTATTAAGTTCTTAGGATGATGACTTTCAAACCTCAATAATGCATTAAATGCTGTTCTTTTCTTAAATCCTGTTGTCAATATTCTCCCATCTTCAACAGATATTAACAAATCCAAAAACTAACTTTTTCTTTACTCAATTCTAGAGTTAACAGAATATTCCTATCATTGGGATTTAACCTTTTTACAAAGTCAATTAAACTCTCACTTGGCCCCTTCCATATTATTAGAATGTCATTGACATATCTTATCCAGAGTAGGAGAGATTCAGTCCATCCACCTTCATTAAAGACATAATTTATGTCTAGCTGTTCCCATCTCCCCAGGTTAAGGCATGCGTATGTCAGAGCACAAGTAATGCCCATCGCGGTGCCTCTGACCTGGAGATAGAACCAATTGTGGAACAGAAAAAAAGTTGTTACTTAGTACAAACTGCAATTATTGCATAGTGAATTCAGTCTGTTTGGTGAATCTCTCACCTCTGGATGTGAGAAAGGATCTGCATGCCTCTATGCCCAAATTATGGGGAATGGAGGAATACAGACCCTACACATCCATGGTGTCCAGAATTACATCAACATTCACTATCAGTCCATCAAGTTTTTTTAACACATCTTTAGTGTCTTGGATATACGAAGGTAATGTATACAAGAAAAGACGTAAGGTATGATCTAAATATCTACTTAATCTTTTATTAGGACCATTAATCCCTAAAGCAATTAGTCTTCCTTGAGGCTGTTGTTTATTTGTATGAACCTTTGGAATAATGTAAAATATAGTTATTAATGGATTATCAATGCACAAAAATGTATTTTCCTTCATATTTATAATTCCCTTTTCATATGATATCTGAATGATTTGAGTAATTAATGTTTGGATTTCATGGGATTCCTGTTTAATCTTTTGTATTTTTCTTTATCTTTTAAAATTCTCATTGCCTCTTTTTCATACATTGTTTTGATCATTATTATTACATTCCCACCCTTGTTGGCATTCTGAATGACTATATTATCCTGCTTTTTCAACCAGCTCAAAGCTTGGTACTCCTTCTTTGTTAAATTCCAATTATACATTTTTCTTTCAAGCTTCCACATTTCACAATCGATAATTATTCGTATTTGGATTCAAGGGATCATGAATTCAGTAAACTTCCCATACATAGAATCGAGGGTAAACAAATTCTGTATTTCTCCCATGTATATTTAATAAAGGGTCAACTTACTGGAAAATCCTCGACAATCATGGGATTATGGTAGTTTCAACAAATTCCAAAAATCAAATCCCGAATTTGAAAATCCTCTATCAATCATTTGATCGTTTTTGGAGAAAATTTTGCGAGTTTGAAAAGCTGATTCAGAACCGAGTTCGTATTTGAGTTCGAGCCCATCTCTTATTCTTAACCTGAAATAGGGATGTGATGCCCGGAGTCCCAGAGTATACCTTCTGCACCAATACCCCAATCTATAACCACTGTCTTCACCTATGGACAAGCCCCCGATTATCAGGAGACCTGTTGCACCTCGCTGTACATGGCTATCCTCAGGTCTTAAAGCACAAGGTATATATATATACCTATATACCTATATATATATGCGGAGGCCGGGGAATATTCAGGAAAACCAGGATGACCACAGGAGCAGGATGGATACTAGTCAAGGACTATTGAGAAACCGGGTGTGTGGCAAGTATATGAAGAAAACAGAGGACAAGGCAACCAAGAATGGCCAGGAGAAAGGATCTAGGCACCCTGAGACAAATAACAAGAAAAGAAATGGATGAACCAATGTTGTAAGGAGTTAATGAGTAGAGCATAAATAAGACAGAGGGTCAATGGGAAGAAAGAATGATGTCCTACTTGCAAGGACGGAGGCACCAGTTGAGCCAGAACCTGGTGCTCGCCTGAGAGAAGCCAAACACATGCCTAACGTCGAGAAGACCTGTCGGAAGCCAAAAATGCACCGGCCGAACCCAAAGATCCCCAAAGATGGCGCCCGGAATCACCGGGGCAGCGCAACCCAGGTAAGATCTGTTCCCTGATAGGGGATCTCTGGGAACCTATTTTAAAAATATCTAACATTAGATAATTTATAGTATGTGGTTTATTGATACTTTTCTTTTGCCTGGAAATATTGTTTGGAATCCCTACCACTTATAAGCCGCACACACACACAGCTCTGGTGGGATATAGGTATTGCTATATCAAGCAACAATTTGATTTAATGATGTTTTATGTATCTGCGCATAAATTTATATGGGTTCTAGATAGTGTATTGGTTATTAAAAACAAACTTACCACCAGAAACCCACCTGCCAAGGCTTTAGATTATTTTTCAAATGTGTCATCTTGTCCAAGTGATTTCCAGGTGATTGGTCAGTGTACAGATTGTGTAGAGCATAAGCCAGTGTATAGACGGCAGTGTAAATGCGATAGGTGATCCTGTCATTGTAATTGTACAATGGGAAATCTTTTACTTCCATTAGTGATTCATTTCCTGTACAGATTTCTATGTTAAATTTATCATCAATGGAATCTGGCAATAGGCAATTAAAAAACACCTCCCATAGCCATGCAGTTAATCCGATTTTGGGGTAGATGTTGGGAGAAAAGTATTTAACAAATTGATCAAAACCTGGAATTTCTCCTTCCTGGTTTAACAAAGATAGAGAACCATTTATTGTTTTAACTCTAAGATCTCTGTGATTTAAAATACTGGCAAAAGAGGAAGATGTGATCCAGACTTTACCTGGTATATTCTGGGCATAATAAATTAAGCTGTATAGATGATTTTTGCTAATAAAGAGAACAATCACGTTAGCTGTACTGTTCTCAAACTTTCCAAGAAAGTCCTCATATTTCTCATCACTATGATCGCCTAATGGGGGAAGAACTGCAGTGAAGGCCAAACAGGCTCCATTGTTGGAAAGTCCATCCCTTATCTTTCTCTGGGCTTTGTGCCCAATGTCATCATCAGATATAACAAGTCCGACCCATTTCCACCCAAAGTGTTTCAATATCTGCACAATGGCATCAATTTCAAATTCCTCATTGGCTAGAGATCCGTAGATTGATGGAAACTGTGTCCTGTCACTCAACACTGGATCCATGGAGCCATAACTGATCTTTAATATAATGCAGTATAGATTCATTGAAAAACCAACGGGCAGTCCAAATTATTTTAATTCCTGACACTTTGGTCAAACTATACAATGGGAAGGCAGTAAATCTGCAGTAGGAGGGGTTTTATTTTGTGCATTGACCGAAACATACATTTCTGACAATATCTAGCATTGACCATGGTAAAAATGAAGATAGATACAATAACTTTGGACAGATATACAGTCACTGCATGCCTGCAGATATACAGTATAAAAATGGCATTAGAAGGAGACAGAACTAATGAAAAATGAACATAGGGTTGGCAGGCGTCCCTATATGGATGGGATTGTCCCGACTGCAGGGACAAAATCCCGAGTCCCACAGTCAGAGATGAAATCCCATCCTAGAAATGTCCATGGCAGTCCAGCTCTGGAAAGTCCACTCTCCACCCTGGAATGCCCCTAACTCTGCCTCTTCATGCACACCCACCTCATGGTGCCCATGCTTCCCCACCCACCAGAGTGCTGCAACAATCTGGTAACCTTGATTATGCATGAGTTGTTAATTTCTAATAACCAATCTGATATCATCAGATGTCTTCATACTGTAGAAGAGCAGTAAAAATATAACATTTGATTGGTCAATGCAGAAACAGGAAAAGGGGGTTTATACAGTATGTCTGAGCAAATTCCCCATTCCACAGAAGAGGGCGCTAGGAAGTTAGGGGACATAGAATGAAGGATATGGGGTTAATAAACATATTAGAGGCAAAAAATAGGGAAAGTTTAGCAATAGACATAGTGAGATTAGTCATAGCAGGGTTAGGGAGTGAAATATTAGTTATAACAGGGTTAGAGATAGGAGTAGGGATAAAGATAGTAACAGTAGAGAAAGGATGGATAGGGATAAGAGGAAGGCGGCAGTAGAGAAAGGGTGGATAGCGATAGAAGGAGGGTGGCAGTAGAGAAAGGATGGATATGGATAGGAGGAGGATAGCAGTAGAGAAAGTATGGATAGGGATAGGAGGAGGGTGGCAATAGAGAAAGGATAGATTGGAATAGGAGGAGGGTGGTGTGATGACCAGGTGTACCCTGTAAAACGGCATAGACAATATCTGAAATTGCACCCCCAATTTTCAATTATTTCACCCTATTGGCATGATCAAGCAGCATGGTAGCTTCCACATTGTTTCACTGTTCTGGTAATCGCAGAGTTAATTTATGTTCAGTTGTAAGCTCTGAGCTTTCTTTCCCAAAGCCATGGCCATTTGGTGTTAAATTAGCTGACTTAGCAGGAGGTCTGACTTCAAAGGGCAAGGTGTGAATATACAGACAAAGTCATAGACTGATAGACACCAAAACAGCAGGGAATCTCCTATCAAGAACAACAGCAGAAACCAACTGGCAGATCAAAGGTCATTCATATCCTTAATAATCCAGGATGTAGAATATTTCAGGTTTTCATAAATACCCCCAGTGTATCCAGTAATTAATTCTACATTATAGATACCTGATTAATATCATACCCGAGCCAAACTTGGGATATTATCCTTCTTAGGTCTAGGATACCCCAGATATGTCGTATTTGGTCTTGTTCTGTTGGGAAAAATTAGTTTGGACCATCATGATATTATTTTGAATGTGACATGTATGGTTCACGGATTATGGACTGGGGGGAATTGATATTTACAATTCCCTCCAAAAACTAGGAACCAACCTTCAGGGGCAGAACCAAGTCCACCCCTCTAGGGACCAGACCCTCCCATTTTCTGGTACAGGATAAAAATGGAACTGGGTCTCATCACACAGAGTCTGTCATAACATCTACAAGAACAATCTACAATAACATCTAGCCAACACCGGACGACCATATTGGCTTACAGCAGGACTTATCATTTGGACTATTATTTTCCCATAAACTGGATTAACAAGTTCTGGACTCTTCTCATGGACTATCAGATGCCATTTATCCTTAAGTATTCTTCTTTTACCCTCACTGTGTTACCCCTACCGCTTTATGTTCAGTGATTTATTTTATTTTTCTTTATATTTTTATACACTATTTTTAACAACTTTTAATAAATGATATAAAATCATTTATAGGCTATTGTCCTATTCTGAGTATATCCCAAAACAAACCTGTGTCTTCGAAGTACGCTACTATAGAGAAGTATTGTGTAGGTATATAGAGATACTGTATAACTGTGTATAGAATATTAGGGGTGAATAACCAATTTTCTTACAGGTTGTTAGAAGTAGGGGAGCGGATATCCCCATATAGGTAACAGGTCATTCCGCTGTTTAGTTGGGATGTGGTGGCAGTGAGTATATTGATATTTAGTAATATTAATTGTGTAGTATATCGTTTGTTCACCAAACCCACCGGGTCTGATCTGTCCCGTCCGCCTGTCGGTTGCTTGGAGTGTGTTTTCCGGTAATGGATAGGTGGTTGGGGCGTTTTGGGACTGGGGGGTTTGTGACAATTGGTTGGCAGCGGTGGGATATTTGGTGTTTATACTCAGAATCTCTAATAATACAGTGTTAACTAAGTAACTCTGTAAAGCAGAACCTAAGTTCTGTGGTCAGTAGCCGGTGCATTAGAATATATACTGAACAGGTAAACACACAGTGCCCTTCCCCAAAATATTTTTCTCTACTTTTTCTACTTGGCAAAATGTCTGAATCCGTGAATTATAGAAACATGAGTCTGGATGACTTAATCGTTGTTTGCCAAAGCAGACACATTGATTCCTACCGGAAAAGGAGGGAGGAGCTGATTCGTGAATTAATGGAGGCAGATTTCCAAGCACAGGAAATGCTGGATGAGCCTACAGCAGGAATCACTCACTACGACCTGGATTCAAATGATATTGTCCAGCCTGGAATACCATCAAGGACTGTATCACCATTACCCATGTGTGTGTCTGCAGCTACAGAGTCTCCTCAGCTCCAGGCAGTGTTGCAAAGGTTAAGCGACACTAACCCAATGGAGTACCTGCAATTTCTGGAACGCCGGCGTGAGATGGAGGAATGCCGTGCTGAGCGTGAGAGTGCGGAGAGACGGGCTGAGGCTGCAGAGCGACAAGCTGCACGACAATATGAACTGGAAATGGCCAAACTGCGCCAGTCCGCCCACAGTTCATCACCAAGTTCTCCTGGAGCAGGAGGAACAAGTTTGCCAGTGAGTCACAAGTTTAAATTTGCAGCAATGGAGAAGGATACAGACATTGATTTGTTCTTACGCTCTTTTGAGAGAGCCTGCCGTCAGTATCGTCTGCCTCAGGAGGATTGGGCCAGACATCTGACTCCACACCTGCGCTACAAAGCGCTGGATGCGTTTACCGAGTTACCGGAGGAAAGTGATAATGATTATGGAGCTATCAAGGCGGCTATCATAGCCAAGTACCAGTTGACCCCAGAGGTTTACCGTAAAAGGTTCCGGTCTGTACAAAAGGGACCCACAGACTCTTTTTCGGATGTGGCTAGCAATTTATTCACCACATTCCGACAATGGACTCAGAACCTCACCAACAATTCTTATGGAGCCCTGGAGGATCTTATGGTAAAAGATCAGTTTTTACAGGTTTGCCCAGCGGATGTTCGTCAGTTTGTGCTAGAGCGGGAACCCAAGTCAACAACCGCTGCCGCTGAACTGGCGGATAACTTCATCGCAACCCGTGTGCCTGACACACGCAGAACGTCGTCCCAGGGATGGAAGGGAGGTAAACCATTTACTCCTCCAGCCCCTGTGAGACGTCCACCCCAGAGACCGGAGACATCTGAGGATCGCTCGTGTCACTATTGTCACCAGCCAGGACACTTCAAATATTCCTGTCCAGCACTAAAGAGGGCACCACCAGCAACTAGCCAGCCGCAAGCTAGACCCCCATCTGCACCCAGAACATCTACTGTGTTATTTGCCAGCGGAAAGGAAATTCAACGCCGCACTCCAAATCACCAGTGGGTTACAGTGAACAACCGGATTGTTACTGGCTTCAGGGATACAGGAGCCGACATCACTTTGGTTCACTCTAACCTTGTTGCAAAAGAGAACATCCTCCCGGATAAGCACCTGACCCTCACGGGAATAGGGGGCACCCTTCCTAACATTGCCCAGGCCCGAGTGGAAATCGACTGGGGGGTTGGAAAGCAGGAGAAAGTAGTGGGTATCTTGGATGATATCCCTGTCCCAGTGTTGTTGGGGACAGATTTAGGCACATTAGTGGCCCAGTATCAAACCGCCAAAAGCATCCCGGAGTCCCAAGGGGGAAGTTCTGCCCACACCAAGGTACTGTGTAATTGTGAGTTAGAACATCAGGGAAATAGGGGTTTGACAGGACCTAGTTCAGAGGTACCTGGGGTAAATGTGCAATGTGGTAATTATTGTGTATCTAATATTAAGCCTGTATCTGTGGATAGGAATGCAGGTATAAGTAATGTTAAGGATGCCAATGATTGTACTTGTGATAATGTTGTACCTGTGTTAGCGGTTACTCGCAGTGCCGCTAGGATCCTGGGTTCAGTATCGGCAGAGGAAGTCCCAGACCTCTCTTCCGGCTCTGACCCCAGCGATGTTAACCATCAGCAGTTGATCTCGTATGGTACGGGCCAGCTGGCTGAATCTGATAGTGCCGCGTTTGTTCAGGCACTACACAGTGACCCCAGTCTGGAGTCACTCAGAAGACAGGCTTCTGAGCCCCTTGCAGAGGGGGCCGCTTTCAAGGTATATTGGGAAGGTGGCAAATTGTACAGTGAGCTAGTACAACCCACCACACATGACACAGGTATGAAGCCCAAATGGCTTGTGGTACCAAGTGCCTTCCGGGGGCATGTGCTGAAGTCCGCACATGATATTCCCTTGGCTGGGCACTTGGGTATTCGCAACACAATTGACCGTCTTCAAAGGTATTTTTATTGGCCTGGGTTACGGACCGATGTGATTAACTACTGTCGGTCATGTGCTGTTTGCCAGAAAGTAAAGAAGGCCGGGGATACTCGCAAGGTTCCTTTATATCCACTGCCCGTCATAGAGGAGCCTTTTAAGCGGGTGGCAGTTGACATAATCGGGCCACTGCCCATTGTTAGCAGTTCTGGAAAAAAGTACATCCTCACTGTAGTGGATTATGCTACACGCTATCCAGAGGCGGTAGCACTCTCCTCCCTAAGGGCGGACAAAGTAGCGGACGCACTCCTCTCCATTTTCTCACGAGTAGGATTTCCTGCAGAGATGCTCTCTGACCAGGGTCCGCAATTCATGTCCAACCTTATGGAGGCTCTCTGTGCGAAAATACAAATGACTCACCTCGTTTCCAGCCCCTACCATCCACAGACCAATGGCCTGTGCGAGCGATTCAATGGAACGCTGAAGCAGATGCTATCAACCTTCGTTGAGTCGCAGGGAAAGGACTGGGAGCGATATCTGCCCCATTTGTTATTTGCGTACAGGGAAGTGCCACAAGCATCTACCGGGTTCTCACCATTCGAACTCCTGTATGGAAGGGATGTCCGTGGGCCCCTCAAATTGATCCGTGAGACATGGGAAGGCAAGGGGGATCCCACAGATGTCTCGGTAATTGATTATGTCCTAAGGTTCCGGGACAAAATGGAGTCCTTAGTTGAAGTAGTGTCGGAAAATATGAGAAGGGCCCAGGACAAACAAAAAAGGTGGTATGACCGGCATGCCAGGAATCGGTCCTACGAGGTAAACAACAAGGTGTATGCACTGCTTCCTGTAAGGCAAAACAAGCTGCAGGCAGCATGGGAAGGGCCCTACACTATTGTAAAAAGGGTGAACCCAGTAACGTACCTTGTAAACATGGGAGGTAGGAAAGTGAAAAGTGTCCATGTAAACATGCTGAAAGCTCATAGAGATAGAACCCAGAATGTTCTGCCAGTGTGTAGTCAGCTAGAACAGGGGGAACCTAGATATGCTAGATGGCACACAAGAGTTGGCTGCTGACTTAACAGTTAATCCGCAACTCTCACCCTCCCAGGAAGTTCAGCTGAAGAAAGTGCTTAGTGCCCATAGCCAGCTTTTCACTGGTAAACCAGGGCGGACTAATCTTGCAGTACACCAGGTGAATACAGGTACCCATCCACCCCTCAAGCAGTCAGCCTATCGCATCTCCCCTGAGGTTCAAGCAGACATGAAAAGAGAGATAGAGGAGATGTTAGACTTAGGGGTCATCCAGAAGTCCTGTAGCCCCTGGGCCGCCCCAGTTGTTCTAGTCCCCAAAAAAGACAAGACCACTAGATTCTGTGTAGACTATAGAAAACTTAACAATATAACCACCGATGCCTATCCCATGCCTCGCATCGATGAATTGTTAGATAAGCTGGCGGCAGGCCGATATCTGACAATCAGGGATCTGAGCAGGGGGTATTGGCAAATCCCTCTGGCACCAGATGCACGAGAGAAGTCGGCCTTTATCACACCATTCGGTCTCTTTGAATTTACAGTGATGCCGTTTGGTATGAAAAACGCGCCAGCCAGTTTCCAGCGGGCCGTAAATGACCTGCTGGAGGGCATGCAAGACTTCACCCTAGCATACCTGGACGATATTGCGGTGTTCAGTAACACATGGGACGAACACCTCCATCACTTGTCGCAGGTTCTAGAGAGACTGGCAGCTGCCAATCTGACAGTTAAACCAAGTAAGTGTCAGGTTGGCATGACAGAAGTACAGTACTTGGGACACCGGGTGGGTGGCAACACCCTCAGACCCGAAACAGGAAAGGTTGACGCCATTGTGGCATGGCCTCAGCCTATCACTAAGAAACAGGTTCAGGCCTTTCTGGGTACAGCCGGCTACTATAGGAAATTTGTTCCGGCCTATAGTACCCTGGCTAAGCCCCTGACTGATGCCACTAAGAAAAAACACCCCAGGGTAGTTAACTGGACCCCAGAGTGTGAGGGAGCGTTCCAGGCCTTGAAGCAAGCACTGATCAGTGCGCCTGTACTTCAAGCCCCGGACTTCAGTCGTCGGTTCCTTGTCCAGACCGACGCCTCAGATTATGGGCTGGGCGCAGTCCTCAGCCAAGTAAACGAGAAGGGCGACGAACACCCTGTTCTTTACCTGAGCCGAAAACTGTTACCCAGAGAAGTAGCATACTCTACCACTGAGAAAGAGTGTCTAGCAATAGTATGGGCCCTACAGAAACTGCAATCCTATCTGTACGGTAGGACGTTTACCATTATTACCGACCATAACCCACTTAGCTGGTTGAATCGTACTGCGGGGAGCAATGGGGGACTCATGCGCTGGAGCCTATCGCTGCAGCAGTATGACTTCACCATCCAACATAAAGCAGGCAGCCGTCACCAGAATGCAGATGGATTGTCACGCTGCGGAGAACCTATCCAGGTCGCAACGGTCTAGGTTGTGTAAAACCAATCCCTATGAAACATCTATGGGGGGAGGTGTGATGACCAGGTGTACCCTGTAAAACGGCATAGACAATATCTGAAATTGCACCCCCAATTTTCAATTATTTCACCCTATTGGCATGATCAAGCAGCATGGTAGCTTCCACATTGTTTCACTGTTCTGGTAATCGCAGAGTTAATTCATGTTCAGTTGTAAGCTCTGAGCTTTCTTTCCCAAAGCCATGGCCATTTGGTGTTAAATTAGCTGACTTAGCAGGAGGTCTGACTTCAAAGGGCAAGGTGTGAATATACAAACAAAGTCATAGACTGATAGACACCAAAACAGCAGGGAATCTCCTAGTACAGAAACCAACTGGCAGATCAAAGGTCATTCATATTCCTTAATAATCCAGGATGTAGAATTATTTCAGGTTTTCATAAATACCCCCAGTGTATCCAGTAATTAATTCTACATTTATAGATACCTGATATAATATCATAGCCCGAGCCAAACTTGGGATATTATCCTTCTTAGGTCTAGGATACCCCAGATATGTCGTATTTGGTCTTGTTCTGTTGGGAAAAATTAGTTATGGACCATCATGATATTATTTTGAATGTGACATGTATGGTTCACGGATTATGGACTGGGGGGGAATTTGATATTTACAATTCCCTCCAAAACTAGGAACCAACCTTCAGGGGCAGAACCAAGTCCACCCCTCTAGGGACCAGACCCCTCCCATTTTCTGGTACAGGATAAAAATGGAACTGGGTCTCATCACAAGGAGTCTGTCATAACATCTACAAGAACATCTACAATAACATCTAGCCAACCGGACGGACCATATTGGCTTACAGCAGGACTTATCATTTGGACTATTATTTTCCCATAAACTGGATTAACAAGTTCTGGACTCTTCTCATGGACTATTCAGATGCCATTTATCCTTAAGTATTCCTTCTTTTACCCTCACTTGTGTTACCGCTTTATGTTCAGTGATTTATTTTATTTTTCTTTATATTTTTATGCACTATTTTTAACAACTTTTAATAAATGATATAAAATCATTTATAGGCTATTGTCCTATTCTAAGTATATCCCAAAACAAACCTGTGTCTTCGAAGTACGCTACTATAGAGAAGTATTGTGTAGGTATATAGAGATACTGTATAACTGTGTATAGAATATTAGGGGTGAATAACCAATTTTCTTACAGGTTGTTAGAAGTAGGGGTGTGGATATCCCCATATAGGTAACAGGTCATTCCGCTGTTTAATCGGGATGTGGTAAAAAGAAACCAGTATAAAGCCCGGCACTACTGCAAAATATAGGGGTAACCTATATCCCCAATTAGACTAGGATGCTCCTTCCACAATAAGTGATAATCAAAGTACAGAGAAAACAGCTTTCTCTGTTTACCAGATCATGTCATTACCCCTATCCGTCCTTTCCCTAATGTTCCCCACCCTCCTTCTATCTCTATCCATCTCTCTCCTGCCTGTCTAACCACCTCTCCTATCCATATCCATCTTTTCCCCACTGCCACCCTCCTACTCCCTATCCATCCTTTCTCTACTGCTACCCTTCCTATCCCATCCATCTTTTTCTCCACTGCCACCCCTCCTCCTATCCCTATCCATCCTTCTCTACTGCTACCTTCCTATCCCTATCCATCCTTTCTCTACTGCTACCTTCCTATCCCTATCCATCTTTTCTCCACTGCCTCCCTCCTACTATCCCTAGCCATCCTTTCTCTGTTACCATCATTACCCCTATCCGTCCTTTTCCTAATGTTACCCTCCTTCTATCTCTATCCATCCTCTCTCTACTGTTACCCTCCTCCTATGCATATCCATCTTTTCTCCACTGCCTCCCTCCTACTATCCCTATCCATCCTTTCTTCTCACTGCTACCTTCCTATCCTATCCATCTTTTTCTCCACTGCCACCCTCCCTCCTATCCCATCCATCTTTCCTTCCACTGCTACCTTTCCTATCCCTATCCATCTTTTCTCCACTGCTACCCCCTATCCCTATCCATCTTTTCCCTCCCCGCACCCTCCTCCTATCCCTATCCATCCTTTCTCTACTGCTACCTTCCTATTCCTATCCATCTTTTCTCCACTCCACCATCCTCCTATCCCTATCCATCCTTTCTTTGTTGCTACCCCTCCTTCAATCCCTATCCATCCTTTCTGTACTGCCACCTCCTTCTATCCCTATCCATCCATCCTTTCTCGTACGGCCACCCTCCTTCCTATCCCTATCCATCCTTCTCACTGCTACCCTCCCCTATCCCAATCCATCTTTTTCTCCACTGCACCTCCTCCTATCCCTATCCACTTCTTTTTCTGTCTATCCCTGCACTCCTTTTTCACTTATTCCTTCCACTGCTGCACCCTCCTCCTATCCCTATCCATCCTTCTTTACTGCTACTCCTACCTCCTCCTATCCAATCCATCCTTGCTCCTGCCACCCTCCTCCTATCCTTATCCATCCTTTCTCTTCTATTACCCTCCTCCTATGCCTATCCCTATCCATCTTTTCTCCACTGCTACCTTCCTATCCTATCCCTTTTCTCCACTGGCCACCCCTCTCCATACCCTATCCATCTTTTCTTTCCTACTGCACCTTCCTATCCCTATCCATCTTTTCTCCTACTGCCACCCTCCTCCTATCCCTATCCATCCCTCTAACGCTACCTTCCTATCCCTATCCATCTTTTCTCCACTGCATCCCCACCCTCCTCCTATCCCTCATACTTTCTTTTGCTATTGCTACCCTCCTTCTTCCCCTGTCCATCCTTTCTCTACTGCCATCCCTCCTTCTATCCCTATCCATCCCTTTCTCTATCTGGCTACCCTCCTCCTATCCCTACCATCCTTTCCTTACTGCCACCTCCTCCTATACCATCCATACTTTCTCTATGCCATCCTCCTCCTATCCCTATCCATCTCTCTACTGCTACCCTCCTCCTATCCCACCTCCTTCTACTGACCCTCCATACCTATCCATTCTTCTCTACTGTATCCCTCCTCCTATCCAATCCTCCTTTCCCTACTGCCAACCACCTCCTATCCCAATCCATCCTTTCTCTACTGCCAACCACCCCCCATTCCTATCCATCCCTTTTTCTACTGCTACCACTCCTATACCTATCCATTCTTTTCTTACTGCTATCCTCCTCCTATTCCCAATCCATCTTTTCTCTACTGCCAACCCCTCCTATCCCAATCCATCCTTTCTCTTACTGCCAACTCCTCCTATCCCAATCCACCCTTTCTCTACTGCCAACATCCTCCATCCATACCATATTTCTCTACTGCCACCTGTCACAAACCCCGGTCCGAAAATGCCCCAACCACCTATCCGTTACCGGAAAACACACTCCAAGCAACCGACAGGCGGACGGGACAGATCAGACCCGGTGGGTTTGGTGACAAACGATATACTACACTTATATTACTAAATATCAATAACCTCTGCCACCACATCCCGATTAGGGGCTTAGTAATTAGAATACTCATTATAACATAGCGCCTAGTTGTATAGATAAGGTATTTTTATTTGGCATGAGAACCAAGCCCAGAGGGCAATAAAAAAGTGCAATAAAACACATTAAGAACACTTCTGTGTTCTCCTGATTCAATTTTCACCTACTCATTATGATAGACCGGATACCCATTCCTCGTATACCATCGTCTTATGATTACCGGATCCCCTTTCACTATCAGTATTCCATACTCATTATGAATATACCGGTATAATACCCTTGCACAGCAGTATTACCATACTCATTAGATATACCGTATAACCCGTTCACTCAGTATTCCATACTCATTATATATACGTATAACCCGTGCACTCAGTATTCCAATACTCCTTCTGATATACCGTATAAACCCTTTCACTCATATTACCATCTCATATGAATACCGGTATAACCCGTTCACTCAGTATTACCATTCCTCATTATGATTATACCGGTATACCCGTTCCCCTCAGATTACCAGTACTCATTATGATTATACCGGTATACCCTTCACTCAGTATACCATACTCATTATGATATACCGGTAAACCCTGTTCACTCAGTATTACCATACTCATTTGATATACCGGTAGGATACACCTTTCACGTCAGTATTACCATACTCATTATGCATATCCGTATACCCATTCAGTCATTCAACACACCTTGCTGATGTTTGTAGTAATGATTACACAAATACAATCAATAGAGCAATTCTAACAGCAGTTAGTCCATAAGTATATTCAATAGAAGTACATATCTAAGTGCAGAGTAATAACATCATAATGGATACCTGAATATCACAACAATTATCACTGCACCGCACATTTTCATTTTCTGCTAGAAACCATATATATTAAACAGGTGGAGGCAATAGGTCAGTAAGACCTGACCATGGCATCCCGCGCTGAAAGATAGAGAATGAAAAAATCCTAGCCCTTTTAAATGACCAGACAGAGCCAGGACCAGTTAAAATCAACAAAGAACAGGACGCGTTTCGTCCGGACCATGGACTTTCTCAACTGAGGAAGTGACCAAGCACCACCCCATAGCCCCCTTTTTAAAGCCAGAGAGATACCTCCCCAATTTTCTGATAGGATCAATCTGCACACACAGCAAATAATGATTGGAACAATCTGCACACTAAGCACCCAGGGAACCTCCACCTTAACCCATATGGGATACGATCTATCTTCTTAGTAGTCTCGGTGCCTCGCCCCAACGTGCCCAGCTCTAAGAATCACAAATAACGTGACACTGACACCGAGTTACAACGCTCCCATACGGCGTGGCCAAACAACAATGTATCCCCCCCCTTGAAAGAGTCTCGCGGATCCCACAAGTCTACAGACTGAATAGCGTCAGCTCATACCCAGCATAGGCAAGTCTCGCGAGTACCGCGAGTCAAGTGGCGTCTGCCCGTTCCTAGGCACAGGCAATTCATCTCCCCTTATTCGTGTAGCTAGCCTACACCAGGCAACCAGCCAGGCAATCTCGCCGAGTACCGCAGTCCAAGCGGCGTCTGCCCGTTCCTAGGGCAACTTGCGAAACCCCTCTATTCGTGTAGCTAACCCTCTCTATTCGTGTAGCTAGCTACTACAATACCAACCAAACAACCTTATTCATAGTTAGTGTTGGGGGAGGTATAGTCTACAAACTGCGCATCCAGGCGTATAGTGATGACAATGGCATATTTACATACTTATACCACATAGAAGAACCAAATATCCAGTAAAGCACCATGTACCAAAAGATTATAAATCTATCATTGGCAAGGTAGGTATATAATCAAAGAATAGTAGCATACACCAGATCCCCAGTAACTCTGAGATCTCATGTGTAAACACCATAATCGCGCCGCAGATACAGCCCGGGATGAGAATAATATCGCAGCTAGAACACAGGAAAAAACCATTATCGTAAATAAAGTAATTGCAACACTCAAGTCCAAGCGGAGTTCATCATTAGTAGAAAATATATAACCATCTCTGTTGCGGCCACCATTGTCCTTTTGTCAGATTTGTATATATTATTGTCAGCAGAGGGAGGTAGTGGAAAAAACATGTTCTGGTTCAAAAGGACCAATGCTCATGGTAATAATTCCAGGAATCATATCCATTTAGACAGTTCAAGATTTGAAAAATAATATGAAGGGAATCCAAATACAATGGCGGTAGATATTTTGCAGATACAGGAGAAGATTCAATCATCCTCCAAAGCATCCCAACCCTTTGGGTCAAAATGTACAGACATAATAGTATGCAGACAAACACACGTCCTCACGGTTCATCCAAAGGTGTACCGTACTTCCAATAGTCCGACCCCACCGAAGTGAGCACTTCCAGTGGGTATCATCCTGGTAAGACACAGAATCTGAATCCAACGTCGACCATCCCAGGCGAAGAACACAGCACAGAATCCAAAATCCACACATCGTCCATAAAGTCCATATATCACTCTCCACAAACGTAATGTGTTATTGATAACGCCTCTGTAGATCATCCAACAGGTGCATGTAGCCGGACAACCAGTTTCCTCCTAAGTAGAGAAATTACTAATGGGGGGAGAGTTCATAATTCAAAATAACGGAGTGAGGTCCCATTCACCATTAAGGCCCTCCGGACTCTATGTGCCCAGACGAAGATCCACCTAGCTTCTTTTTTCAATAATGCCATCTCTGCATCTCCCCTCTCATACCCGGTGTGGAGATTGTAATTTCTCTGTGATTTATGATACAGAACACTTTTATATAGCAAGTGCAATAAAATGTTAAAACATACGAGATATTTATTGCAATAGCAGGGGGTTGTCTACCTGTTTGTCATGCACCTGCCCCTCTCTTATGTAGGGAAGCACAGACGAGAAGTTAAGGAGAGGCTAGCTCCCATCTTTCTAACATCAGGAATGCGCAAAGGGATGCATGGAGTCAAGGGACTGACGAGTGTGGCAGAGCACTTTTTAGGCGGCATGGTGGAGATGGTAAAGCCCTTAAAGGTACTGTGATAGACAATTTTAACCTGGGTATGAGAGGGGAGATGCAGAGATGGCATTATTGAAAAAGAAGCTAGGTGGATCTCTGTCTGGGCACTTGAGTCGGAGGGCGCTTAAGGTGAATGGACCCACTCCGTTTATTAGAATTATGAACTCTCCCCCCATTATTACTTTCTCTACTTAGGAGAAAACTTGGTTTGTCCGGATACATATGCACCTGTTGGATGATCTACAGAGCGTATCACACAATTACGTTTGTGAGAGATGGATCTATGGACTTTATGGACGGTTTGGATTTTGGATTCCTGTTTGTGTTCTTCGCCTGGGATGGTCGACCGTCTTGGATCAGATTCTGTTCTTACCTGGATATACGCCCACTGGGAATCTCACTGCGATGGGTCGGATATGGAAGTACGTACACCTTTGGATGACCTGAGAGACGTGTTTGTCTGCATTACATATGTCCTGTACATTTGACCAAAGGTTGGTGCTTTGGGAGGATGGATTGAATTCCTCCGTATCTGCAACTCATATACCCTGCAATTGTATCTGGATTCCCTTTCATATTATTTTTCAAAATATTGAACGGTCTAAATGGATATGATCCCTGGATTATTACCATGATGCATTGGTCCTTTTGGAACCAGACATGTTTTTTCACTACACTCCCTCTGCTGACAATAATATTAACAATCTGACAAAAGGACAATGGGTGGCGCAACAGAGATGTTTATAGTATTTTCTACTAATGATGAACTCCGCTGGACTGATGTTTGCAATTACTTTAATTTACGATAATGGTATTTTTCCTGTTGTTTCTAGCCGCGATATTATTTCTAATCCCGGTGTACGCTCGCGCCGATTATGTTGTTTCACATTTAGATTCTCATTAGTACTGGGGACTGGGTTGTATGCTTACTATTCTTTGATTATATACATACCTTGGCCAATGAATAGATTTATTACATCCTTTTGGTGACATTGGTGCTTTACTGGATATTTGGTTCTTCTATGTGGTTATAAGTATGTCAAAATGCCTTTGTTATCACTATACGCCGCGATGCCATGTTGAGACCTATACCTCCCCCCAAACACTAACTATGAATAGTGGTTGTTTGGTTGTAGTAGCTAGCTGCTACACAAGAATTTTACGCTCACGAATAGAGGGGTTACGCAATGTTCCTAGGAACGGGCAGACCCGCTTGACCGCGGTACTCGCGAACTGCCTATTGCTGTTGCCTGGTGTAGTACTTCTACACAATATAAGGGGTTACGCAATGTTGCCCTAGGAAACGTGGCAACGCCACTGACTCGCGGTACTCGCGAGACTTGCCTATTCTGGGTATGAGCCTACGCTATTCAGTCTTTAGACTTGTGGGTCCGCAGACTCTTTCAAGGGGGCGGATACATTGTTTGTTGGCCACGCAGTATGGGTAGCGTGTAACTCCGGTGGTCAGTATTCCACGTTATTTTTTGTGATCTCTTAAGCTTGGTCACGTGGGGCGGAGGCACGCAGACTACTAAGAGCTAGATCAGTCCCATAGGGTTAAGGTAGGAGTTTCCCTGGGTGCTTAGTGTGCAGATTGTTCCAATCATTATTTGCTGTGTGTGCAGATGGATCCTATCAGAACTTAGGGAGGTATCTCTCGGGCTTTAAAAAAGGGGCTATGGGTGGTGCTTGGTCACTTCCCAGTTGAGAAGTCCTGGTCGACGAAACGCGTCCTGCTCTTTGTTGTTTTATACGTGCCTGTCTGAGTCATTAAAGGGCTAGTATTTTTCATTCTCTATCTTTCAGCCTGGGGATCTGCCATGTGTCAGTGTCTTACTGCCTATTTGCCTCTCCACCTTTAATTATCTATGGTTTCTAGCAGAATAATGAACATTGCGTGCAGTGTCTATATTGTTTGTGATATCATTGTACCATAAGATGTTATTACTCGGCATTAGATATGTACTTCTTGATAACTATTAGACTAAACTGCCTGTTAGAATTGCATCATTGATGTGTATTGTGTAAATCATTTACTACAACACATCAGCAGGTGTGGTGCATGTCATGAATGGTATACCGTATATCATAATGAGTATGGTAATCGATGAACGGGTATACCGTATCCTTAATGAGTATGGTAACTAGTGAACGGGTATACCGGTATATTCATAAATGATATTTTGAAATTGAATCAGGAGTACACAGGAGAGTGTTTTTAATGTTTTTTTGCACTTTTATTGCCCTGGGTTGGTTATCATTGCACAAATAAAAATACCTTTTATCTATACTAACTAGTGTTAGTATAATTGTTATTCTAATTACTACCCCTGCTGTGTGCCCTATCTAATCCACTTACCCGCCTATCCTTATCCATGCTTCTCGAATGCGAAATTCCCTCATCCTATCCCAATCCATCCTTCTCTATGCAACCACTCCTATCCACCCAAAAACACAGAGAGAAGGGCAAGTGTAGATAAGCAGAGATCAGCGGAACTGCCAAAACACATCTTGCCTAGCCACCCTTTTCTAATGCTACCATCCTTATACCATCCATTATCTTACTGCTATACTCCTCCTATACCATCTTCAACTTATTCCTAACCAATCCATACCGCCAAAATCCATCATTTTCTTACTGCCAACAACTCTCCTATCCCAATCACCTTTCTCTACTGCCACACCATCCACACCTTTACTGGCCCTCCTATATATCCAATGTATACCTACTGCCACCTGTCACAAACCCCCGGTCCCAAAATGCCCCACCACCATCCGTTACGCGAAAACACTCCAAGCAACGACAGGCGGACGGGACAGATAGACACCGGTGGGTGGTGAACAACGAAACTACTCACAATAATACACAAATATTACTAATATAATCATCTCTGCCACCACATCCGACTTAAACAGCGGAATGACCTGTTACCTATATGGGGATATCCCCCCTACTTCTTACCAACCTGTAAGAAAATTGGTTATTCACCCCTAATATTCTATACACAGTTATACAGTATCTCCATATACACAACATACTTCTATATAGTCGAGTACTTCGAAGACACAGGTTGTTTTGGGAAAACTAGAATAGGAAATAGCCTATAAATGATTTATATCATTTAAAAAGTTGTTAAAAATAGTGATAAAAAATATAAAGAAAATAAAATAATCACTGAACAAAAGCGGTAAAAACAAGTGAGGGTAAAAGAAGGAATACTTAAGGATAAATGGCATCTAGAAAGTCCATGAGAAGAGTCCAGAACTTGTTAATCCAGTTTATGGGAAAATAATAGTCCAAATGAAAGTCTGCTGTAAGCCAATATGGGTCCGTGTTGGCTAGATGTTAGGATTGTAGATGTTTGAGATGTTTGACAATCCTTGTGATGAGACCCAGTCACATTTTTATCCTGTACCAGAAAATGGGAGGGGTCTGGTCCTAGAGGGGGGACTTGGTTCTGCCCCTGAAGGTTGGTTCCTAGTTTTGGAGGGAATTGAAATATCAAATTCCCCCCAGTCAATCCGTGAACCCTACATGTCAATTCAAAATATATCATGATGGTCCAAACTAATTTTTCCCAACAGAACAAGACCAATACGACATATCTGGGGTATCCTGACCTAGAAGGATAATATCCAAGTTTGGCTCGGGTATGATATTATATCAGGTATCTATATGTAGAATTAATACTGGCTTAGCAGTAGAGAAAGGATGGATAGGGATAGTAGGAGGGTGGCAGTGGAGAAAAGATGGATATGGATAGGAGGAGGGTAACAGCAGAGAGAGGATGGGAAAATATGGATAGGAATACGGAAGGTAGCAGTAGGAAAGGATGGATAGGGATAGGGAGGAGGGTGCAGGGAGAAAAGATGGATAGGGATAGAAGGTGGCAGTGGAAGAAAAGATGGATAGGGATAGGAAGGTAGCAGTGGAGAAAAGATGGATAGGGATAGGAGGAGGGTGGCAGTGGAGAAAAGATGGATAGGGATAGGAAGGTAGCAGTGGAGAAAGGATGGATAGGGATAGTAGGAGGGAGGCAGTGGAGAAAGTATGGATATGCATAGGAGGAGGGTAACAGTAGAAGAGGATGGATAGAGATAGAAGGAGGGTAACATTAGGAAAAGGACGGATAGGGATGATGGAACAGAGAAAGGATGGCTAGGGATAGTAGAGGGAGGCAGTGGAGAAAAAGATGGATAGGGATAGGAAGGTAGCAGTAGAGAAAGGATGGATAGGGATAGAAGGTACAGTTAGGAAAGGATGGATAGGGATAGGAGGAGGGTGGCAGTGGAGAAAAGATGGATGGGGATAGGAAGGTAGCAGTAGAGAAAGGATGGATAGGGATAGTAGGAGGGTGGCAGTGGAGAAAAGATGGATATGGATAGGAGGAGGGTAACAGCAGAGAGAGGATGGATAGAGATAGAAGGAGGGTAACATTAGGGAAAGGACGGATAGGGGTAATGATGGTAACAGAGAAAGGATGGATAGGGAAGGATCTCTGAACACATTAAAATTGGCAGAATATCCAGGCATTACGATGATAACTTTATCCGTGTACTGTATGTATTTGTCGCTGGTTACATCCTCGTTCAAGTTGGTGATATTGTACTTTATATTGTAGTGGCCCAAAATAACATAAATTAATTCATTAAATCACAATACTGTCATAAGTAACATTTGTGTTCTGAAAATGACACATTTGTATATTGTATGTTTGTGGCATAAAAACAATAATAATTTCATACATCTGTATGGCAGAATACATGACTCCATTGTAAATGATGACACCAGACAGTAAATATACCCCCTAGTATCGAAATTCTATTACTGCAATAAAAGGAAATCCATACCTGTGGAAACTTATACATCCCTATAAGTTGGGCTATTGTGTATGTTGTGTGAGCAGTAGATATGTCTCCCAACACTCCCACCAATGGACTATTTTTCTGGCAGTTGAAATTGGGAATACTGGGCATTGTTCCAGACATTATATACAGAATTCCAGTGACAGCCATAGGGTCAAACCCACAGAAGTCAAATATGTGATATCCCAGGGTAATGTTGGGTAAAATCCTCTCATTTTTATTTATCTCATCAACGGCAAATTTGAAGACTAGGGATTTGCGGAAAGTTTGGAAAGTTGCTCTGTAGCATTTTAAAGAAAATGAAAGTTGTACAACAATAAATATTAAGCAAAACAAAAATATAAAAACATCACATTGCTCTTGTTTCCTGTTTTATTTCCTGGAATATTTAACCAAGAACCTGCTGTGGATATATGGGAATGAATAAACAGGAATCACAGTATTCATAAAGTGCAGAGGCACAGCAGAATGAGATTCCCTGTCATAACAGAAGGGTTCCTCTGATATTGAGATGTCCCTGAAGGTATTCCTGATATTACATTGGTGATCAAATGCTGTAACAGCCTGTATTTGGTTAACCATCCCAACATGCTACTGGAATCAGAGAGATCCATTCACAAATACAGATAATTCTAATGGGCCAATTTCTCTAAATAAAAACATGACCTGTGACATACATGGTATTCTCCAAACTGTGTGGATGTTATTTCACTGACTTAAGGGAAATTTAGCCTCACTGAATGATTTGAGCAATATTTCAAAGTTATTATTACAAAAAGTCTAAATGAAATTCTGTGGCTGTCCGTATCACTCTAGATTGTTTCTCCTAAACAGCAGAGAGGCTTGTAGCCTTTCATTACCAGATTTCACCCAAGAAAAACCCAAAGTATATATCATGTAGTTATATAAATGTACCATATATAAACATACACAATAAAACATATTAGGAGTTTGGTGTATAAATTTGATATGTACTCTGTAGTAGAATACCTTTACTATTACCAAGGACTATCCAGTCTAGAAAACAAGTATACTGATCATTATCCAGTCCACGTGAAGCTAGTGTGCTTACTCTAAACCTGTCAACATCTGCACGGTTATAAAGTAGCACAGTCCCTAAAACAGGACAATGCTTATAATCCTCTGAAGTGGAGATGAATGCATTCTGCAGAATGTGTCAAAATTCCACAGAACCAAAATTCAGCTCCAAAACCAATTGAAGCATATTGTCTGAGTATTTGACAAGAATATTGAAAGTTTAGAATTTTTAACTTCTCAACAATAAATTATTGAATTTCTTTTACACCTCAAAACCAAGACTCATCCCTACACTGACTTTTAAAGGGATGATTTAAGGAGCTGGGATAGGGTGGACATATTACCCCACCAAAGGACAAACATGTCATTGATTAGGCCAACCACAGGCCTGGAATATATCATTTTGCCAGACACCTGCCTTCAAATAATTGTAATATGCCAGAACAACATTTGACCCCCGTAGCCATCCTACAAAGCTGCAGACAATACATGTATAAAGGATAAACAATTCTTACCCAGAATAATTCTCCAAGGCTTCTAATAAAAAAATTACATCAGGTTCAAAGTTTCCATCAGCTACCTAGCATCCCTAGATTATCTGAGGGAAAGGTTATTTCTCTCTTATCAAAGTGCAGATAGTCCATAGTGTACTAGAAAGTGCTAAGTGATAAACATGGGGACTGGAGTATATACAGATAGAAACTGTCCAGTGCTACGTAAGCCATTGGGGTTTTTAAAAGATTGAACTTATTGTCTGTAATATCTATCATATCTAATAAAGTTGTCTAGCTACAGGGATCTGCATTTGACCAAATGACCAGAAGTGGTTAGAAGCTTTTAGAGAAGAGAACAAATAGGTTACCACAGCTAAAGATGGATAATTGAGCATGCTGGGTACCACAGGGTGAATATCCCTGTTTATTAGAGACCAAACCATATGAATACAACTTGGTAAATATTGGTTGCATTTTGTATTTACAAGTTAAAACCACTTTTTGCTATTCACATCTCCTTTTCCTCGCTACTCACTTACAGGGTTATTCAATAAAAGTTCTTATTGTTTTAAAATGGTGCAAATTTTGCCCCAACCAATCAGATGTTAGCTTTCAAATGTTAAATAAGATCTGATTGGTTGGGGCAAAATTAGCACCATTTTAAACGTTACGAACTTTAATGGGATAACCCTGTTAGTATTTTACAAGCATGCACATAGAAAACAGAGTCCGTTGGGACCTGTCAGAGGAAGTGGCGGAGGAGCAAGCAATCGGGTAAGTTGCTTTACTTCATTCCCAGCTCCTGATTTTTATTGAAAAATGGGAGGAAAGACACAGCTATTTTACCTCCCATTTTTCAATAAAACTGAATAGAAAAAAGTGGTTTTAACCACTGGAGATACCCTTTAAATTTATGTTGGGGGGAAGTATTGAGATCTGTTATGCTAATGCTGATCTGTATGTCCTGCTAGTGATATACCAAGGGTTAGCATGGGTTTGAAAGAATAGTTCACTCTAAATATAACTGAGAGATGTTTGTAAATGACTTACAGTTCATAGGTAGATAATTAAAACTTGAAATAATAGAGAACATAATTGTGTGGGGTTTAATTAGTGCAACTGTTAAATGGCTGCTGCAAAACCTCTTGGAATGTAAGGAAACTACCTTGCTCTGTGGTAAATCTTGATCCACAGTATTGTAAGATCCATGCAGCAAGTGCAATGAGAATACTCATAGCGTACTAACAGGGAGATTCAATAAAAGTTCTTATTGTTTAAAATGGTGCTAATTTTGCCCCAACTAATCAGATCCCATTTAACATTTAAAAGCTAACATCTGATTGGTTGGGGCAAAATTAGCATTTTAAATGATAAGAACTTTTATTGAATAACCCTGTAAGTCCGCTGGGATATGTCAGAGGATGTGGTGGAGAAGCGAGCGAGGAGGATGTAAGTATAATATCTCTGTGTGGGAGCTGATTTGTAAATTGTGACTAAAAAGAAGTTAAGGTTTTGGGGGGTTATCTACATTATATCAGTTTTTGGAAAGAGGGGTGGACAGTCCCTTTAAGGGAGATATAACTAGAGAGTGTGGTTCTGGGTAAATCTCCATGAATTTCTCCCAATGTACCCGATTTAGACACTTAAAGTCTTTGAAAACTTCTATTGCTCAAAAGTTTATTTTTCTTCCAGCATGACTGGCAAAATGAAAAATGTTTATAGGATTTTAAATGATAGGTTTTATATTAAAAAAAGAACCTATATTTACATCAACCCAAATGTTTTAAAACAGCAGCAATTAACCCCTAGTCCATAAGGTCTAATATTTTGCATCCATTCTGTCACATCTGGTTAGTAGACTCATGGACTATTATTTTAAAAAAGATGGAATCTAAATAGTTACTGAATTATTTTCTTCTTGGTGGTTTTAGTTTCCGTTTTAATTGTTATTTGTTTTTTCCCTAAAATAGTAATTTAACTTTAACATTCCCTTGTTATTCATATGATACTTTTCTGTTTATATTCATAGGTGATAGTGGCTGTTCCTTAAGCTTATGGTCCCAGAATGCATGTTCATGTGGTGTAACAGCACTGTATTATTTATCGTATTGATAGTGGCATATGTAGTAGATTAAGGGGAGTTATTACATGTGAATTACATTTGCATTTTTATGTTTTTTTATTTAATTGTGGACTCACTGTCTGTGTAAAACAACACAAGGAATGAAAAAGTACAGGATTATGATTGATCCCCGTATACTGACTTTTTCTTTTAAGAGTGGCTGACATTGTTGTATTAGGTTCATGAGGAAGGGAGAGATAACCAAAACACATTACGTCTGTATGAGTTCATGTTCATGTTTTCAATAATATAACTAATAAATTTACAGGGAGATTCAATAAAAGTTCTTATCGTTTAAAATGGTGCTAATTTTGCCCCAACCAATCAGAACTTACGTAACATTTGAAAGCTAACATCTGATTGGTTGGGGCAAAATTAGCACCATTTTAAATGATAAGAACTTTTATTGAATAACCCCCTAAATGTATAGTTTAAGACCCTGTAGAGAGGTTTCTTTTTTGGGCCTAAAGTGTTGATGCCCCCTGACCTCTTTTTCTACTTGTTATTGAATTTTGTGGTACTAAGCAGTCAGAGGAGACCACACACCAGGGAAACACTGTAAAACCAAAGGAGTCCAATGTTCCTTAAATGACAGTTACACACACACACAAACCTTATAATACTATTAGACGATGTTTATAAAATCTTGTCATTACGTGTAAAATATTGATTAGTATAAAATGAAAAATATACAATGGCCTAAAGAATTGAAATCTATTATAATTACTATTTGAATTTGGTTCAAAAATATTTCTTAAATGGTCAACCAAATAGAAAAAAATCTCAGCTTCGGAACCTGTTTTTTTTTTTTAAATAAACACACACAATAAAATAAATAATCCAACAAAAATCTTTGATTATTTGTCAAAAAGACTGTGAAATATATACATCACAAAAATTGCTGTACAAGGACTTGTCTAGGCAGTTTCAGCTTGGCCTACCAGGAAAATCCCATATGTAGAAAAACAGAGAAAAAGGTTCAAATTAAGATGGACAGTAAGAAATGTAATGGAATCAGGACTAAAGTTAGCCATACACACAAACAATAATCAGTACATTCTGCCAGGGAACGATGGGATTTACCTATTATCCAGACCGATGACCGTTGTCGGCATTACAGTCGGTCATGAACGACGTAAAATTTCATGTGTGCCAACAGATACCAATGTAATCTGTTGGCACACATGCTGTGGAAATAGCATGTGTATGGCCACCTTTAGATAAATTTGCAACAAAAAGAATAAATGGAATTAGTGACCCCTTAATGCTTCCTGTAGTGTCATTGTCTTTTATTTCCTGATAGGTCCCTACATTCCAGTCCAATGCCATGTCTAGGGAATTTATTGTAATTGATGTGCATTGAGATAAGAACACACATTACATTGCTAAGTTTAAAATTTATAAAATGATATAAAGATATTGTAAAACATGTGGACAGCTTAATTAATCTTAAAAACCGCCTACCATGATATATTTCATATATTTTCATCCCTAAACAGACGGATTTTGAAGAAATGTGGGAAAATGGTACAATTTTATAAATATGGCCGAAATATAAATAAACATTAAAAATATGTTTTAAAAAACAAAAAACATGGACATGTTCAATTGTAAAAAAAAAAAATCAAACAAAATATACTTACCTACACAAGTACAGTAGTAAAAGTAATAGAAGTAATAGAAGATTAAAATTGTTAGGTCTAAATATGAAATACAGTTCTCTACAATATTATTTCAGCATTGTAAAATATATCTTTACAATTATACATTCTAATCAGTCAGTAGAGGAAACATTGAATTCTCCGAAATTACTTACTCTGAACAGTGAAAACATGGCTTATTTGTAAAATCAAATCTATAGCTTAGATATTCTTCGTGTATTTGTAAAATAGCTGGAATAATAAATTCCCCACCTTTGCTTTCATAATTTGTTTTTCTCACACGATTGAATTTGCAAGTATTGTCTGTTAGATGACATCCACTGTGGCCATACAGAATATTGTCAAATACCTGTGGAACAAAATGCAAAAAGATGAACAGGATCAACATGGTTCCTGCAGAAAAATGTTACAATGAACTAGAATGATGGGTCAGTTGTATGTTATATAGTCTCAGCTCCTAATGTAATCACCACGCAAGGCTGTAATTAATCTATTAGCAGAACGTTTCTCTAAAAATTCCTCACATAACAGGAGATAATAATTATTCTATTCTAAATAAAACCCACGTGCTTTGAAAGGAAGTTAAAGATGACACCTGAGGGCTAGAAAACAATTATAACAATTATATTGTATTTTAGTCCCAGGTAAAATCAGTAACAACACTAGATATGTAGATGTTTCTAGGAAATTAGAAGATCCACGAAAGCACTTTTATGTTTGGTGGGCATTTTACTTTACAGGAGACGTGGAATATATATCTGGCATCATGTTGTCTGACCAGAGATCTTAAGGTGGCCATACACTATTACGATCGTAATTACGATCTTAAACCGACCGATTTTTGATAGACAGATGTACAATGTTTATTGTACCAAGATGTACAATAATTATTGTTCGATCATTCATCATTCCATTTCTTTTTATTAATGTCGAATTTCGTCCATTGTGAGGTTACATTACATTCACATTTAATCGGAACTTTAGAAACACCTTCAAATCATTTTACCAATCGACTTAAAAACCGACTTTCCCGATCGTAATTACGATCGATTTTACGATCTAATGCCATGTGATAAGAATGGGAAATGTACAATTTTTCGGCCAACCGATGGAAATGTCTGATGTATGTTGGATTGTACAAAATCGCCTACTGTATGGTCACTTTTAGATAGTTTTTAGTTTTTTTTTGCATTTTTATTCAAAAATAAATTTTGAAAATATTGTTTTTTTATTTCATTTCACCCAACACCCATCCAAATCTCCAGAAACTACTAGTTAGTTAGTCCAGGGTATTTTTTGGTGCTAAAGAATGAGATATTATGTCCCCTACTGTAATTCTTTATTAGAGTGAAAATCATGACATTTCATTTGCTATAAGTACACAAAGTTAACATGGTTTGGCTACTGTATTTACTTCCCCATTATACAGTACAATTCTAAAGTTCTGTACTACAAACTATCACCCCCCCCCATCCCTATAGAACACATTAACAACTGGTATCATAAAGTTCTGCCTAAAACATTTCAATTTTTACTTGAGTAAATAATTGTTTCACTTTTTGTAACATTTTTGTATTATCTTTGCGTTTTTGCTTTTTTTTATAAGACAGAAACTTGGAAACTCTTTCTGAAACTGCAAGTCCATTTTTTTGGGTTTTTTTTTTTTACAGCTAATTGTTTTTGTTCAGTTTGGGTTTTTTTGGGTGAAATTATACAACTCAATAACTAGATCTAAATGATAGGATGAGAACTCTCAGCAGCCAATATTTTACTCCCCTTAGCTGGGTTCACACCATGCGACTAATAGTTTCAGTGTATCGGTCCATCTGGTCGAATAATTGCATTAGTTTTTCACGCGACGACGGCCATTTGTTTATTCCGAAAATGGACAAGAGCACGATCAACATGTCTAAACGATCAGACAATGCCACATTTCGGTCGAGGCTAACTGTCGCCGTGGCAGCTTTTATTGTGATGAACTGGGGAGGGTGTTTTGGCGGAGCCGCCCTCACAATTCATCGTAATCCTGTATGTAACTAGTAATGTACAAAACCCGGATAACAAATGGGTGTGTTTTCTTCTTCGTCTTTACTCAGTATGCACATAAACTTTCCGCAACTTTTAAACACAGCTACTAAGGAAGTGGGAAATTAATATTCACTGTGCAGCGCAAAACACATTGTAATATGTAAGTAAAGGATGGAATTTTGTCAAACATATTTAAAGTATTAATGAAATGAATAAATAAAATATTAAATTCTTCCACTACATATTATTGTTTGCCTTTAATATAAAATTGTGTCTATTTCATAATTGACTATTGGTTGTTTATGTGCTTGTGTAGTGTGTGCATGTATGTTTGTGTGCATGTTTCGTTTATGGGCGTTTTTTTTGCATCCAAATTTGTGTGTGTGGTGTTTTTTGTTTTGGTTGTGCGCTTGTGCCATGTGTGATGCGTGTGCATGTGTTTTGGATGTGTTTTGTATGTTTGTGTGCTGTTACATGTGTGAGTGTGCTGTGTGTTTGAGTGTCATGTTTGTACATTTTCTTGGTGTGCTTGTTGTTTTGCCTGTTTTGGTGCGCATGTTTGCTGTGTGTTAGATAACTATATTTGTTGTGTGTGTTTTTGAGTTGTTTACTGTGGTGTATATACTTGTGTGTGTGTGGTTTCATGCATTTGTTTAACCCTTTCAGTGCCACACACGTATATTCACGTTCTGTGCATGAAAGGCTTAAATTGCCACAGAACGTGAATACAATTCTGTAGCTTCCACTTTAAAAAAGTGCTAGGATCAATCAGGGGGCTGTATTCAGTGCCTCCCTAGCCCCCTTGATCCCCAACCGGTTTTCATGAAAATCCGATGGGGGATCGGGAGCTGCGCTGTTTGAAGTCCTTACCGGGAGCAGAGCACAGGAAGAGAGATCGGCAAAAGGAGACCCCCGTGATGTCACTGAATTTCCTCCTTCCCAGGGTCTTCCCTAAGAGTGGTAGGATGCTGCCCCTGGTGGTCTAGTGAAAGTACTGCACTGCGATCTCCATTCTAGTCACAGTGCATACCTGTATAGTAAAAGCTGCTGTCATGTGACAGCTACTATACTTAGCAAAAAAATATATAGATAATACTTATACATACTTTATGTATGTATGAAATCTTGGCACCGTAACATAGCTGAAGGTGTGTGAATTCCAAAAATATATAGTTTGTGGGGGGAATTTCCAAGTTTCGTGACTGTTTCCTTTGAAAAAGTGTAGGCTGTTCAAATTACAGAGCACTTATGATTGCACTTGTGCATTCTTTCCATTTGAGTTAGTCGGTGGCCATGTGTCTGTGTGCACCCTTACATATGGCATACATTTGATTTAGGACCATGTGGAGATTGATATTTAGTGGGGGGGGGGTTTATTTGTGGGGGGGGTCATTTCCAAGTTTTCGGGGCAGTTTCACTATGAATAGAGAAAGCTTGAATTACTGAACACTTTTTTTTTTGTTCAATTTTTCTTGTATTGCACTTGGTGCATGCTCCCATTGTTAAGTTGGTGGCCATGTCTCTGTGTGGCACACACGGCATATGGCATACTGTTTGATTCAGGACATGTGGGAGATTGATATTTAGTAACTTTTCTTTTCATTACTTGGGGGTTTGATAGGATTTTTTACTTTGAAACTTTTTTAGAAAATCTGACTAAAAGTAATTAAAAGATCTGCGCACACGGGCTAGAAAACAATTATAACAATTATATTGTATTTTAGTCCCAGGTAGATCAGAACAAACACTAGATATGTAGATGTTTCTAGGAAATTAGAAGATCCACAGAAGCACTTTTATGTTTGGTGGACAGGAGACGTGGAATATATATCTGGCATCATGTTGTCTGACCAGAGATCTTAAGGTGGCCATACACTATTACGATCGTAATTACGATCTTAAACCAACCGATATTTTGATAGACAGATGTACAATGTTAATTGTACTTAAAAAAAAAAAAAAATGGACCTTGCAGTTTCAGAAAGAGTTTCCAAGTTTGTTCTTATAAAAAAAAAGCAAAAATGCCAAAGATAATACAAAAATGTTACAAAAAGTGAAACAATTTATTTACTCAAGTAAAAATTGAAATGTTTTAGGCAGAAACTTTTATGATACCAGTTGTTAATGTGTTCTAGTAGGGATGGGGGTGTGAATAGTTTGTAGTACAGATAGATATTTGGAGTAACTTTGTGTACTTATAGCAAATGAAATGTCATGATTTCACTCTAATAAAGAATTACAGTAGGGGACATAATATCTCATTCTTTTAGCACCAAAACATACCCTGGACTAACTAACTAGTAGTTTTCTGGAGATTTGGATGGTGTTGGGTGAATGAAATAAAAAAACAATATTTTCAAAATTTATTTTTGAATAAATAAAATGCAAAAAACTAAAAACTATCTAAAAGTGACCATACATTAGGCGATTTATGTACAATCCAACATACAATCGACATTTCCATCGGTTGGCCGAAAAATTGTACATTTCCCATTCTTATCACAGGCATTAGATCGTAAAATCGATCGTAATTACGATCGGGAAAGTCGGTTTTTAAGTCTGATGGTATAAAATGATTTGAAGTGTTTTCTAAAGTTCCGATTAAATGTGAATGAATGTAACCTCACAATGGACGACAATGCGACATTAATCACAAAGAAAATGAATGTCGAACAATATTTATTGTACATCTTGGTACAATTAACATTGTACATCTGTCTATCAAAATATCGGTCGGTTTAAGATCGTAATTACGATCGTAAAGTGTAGGCCACCTTAAGATCTTGGTCAGACAACATGATGCCAGATAATATTCCACGTCTCCTAAAAGTAAAATGCCCACCAAACATAAAAGTGCTTCTGTGGATCTTCTAATTTCCTAGAAACATCTACATATCTAGTGTTTGTTCTGATTTACCTGGGACTAAAATACAATATAATTGTTATAATTTTTCTAGCCCCAGGTGTCTTTAACTTCCTTTCAAAGCACGTGGGTTTTATTTAGAATAGAATAATTATTATCTCCTGTTATGTGAGGAATTTTTAGAGAAACGTTTGCTAATAGATTAATTACAGCCTTGCGTGGTGATTACATTAGGAGCTGAGACTATAAACATACAACTGACCCATCATTCTAGTTCATGTAACATTTTTCGCAGGAACCATGTTGATCTGTTCATCTTTTTGCATTGTTCCACAGTATTTGACAATATTCTGTATGGCCACAGTGGATGTCATCTAACAGACAATACTTGCAAATTCAATCGTGTGAGAAAAACAAATTATGAAAGCAAAGGTGGGGAATTTATTATTCAAGCTATTTTACAAATACACGAAGAATATCTTAAGCTATAGATTTGATTTTACAAATAAGCCATGTTTCACTGTTCAGAGTAAGTAATTTCGGAGAATTCAATGTTTCTCTACTGACTGATTAGAAATGTATAATTGTAAAGATGTATTTTACAATGCTGAAATAATTTGGAGAGAACTGTATTTATATTTAGACCAACAATTTTAATCTTATTACTTCTATACTTTTACTACTGTACTTGTGGAGTAGTATATTTGTGTTGATTTTTTTTTTTTACAATTGAACATGTCCTGTTTTTTGTTTTTAAAACATATTTTTAATGTTTATTTATATTTCGGCCATATTTATAAAATTGTATACCATTTCCCACATTTCTTCAAAATCCGTCTGTTTAGGGATGAAAATATATGAAATATATCATGGTAGGGGTTTTTAAGATTAATTAAGCGTCCACATGTTTTACAATATCTTTATAGCATTTTATAAATTTTAAAACTTAGCAATGTAAGTGTGTTCTTATCTCAATGCACATCAATTACAATAAATTCCCTAGACATGGCATTGGACTGGAAAGTAGGGACCTATCAGGAAATAAAAGACAATGACACTACAGGAAGCATTAAGGGGTCACTAATTCCATTTATTCTTTTTGTTGCAAATTATCTAAAGGTGGCCATAACACATGCTATTTCCACAGCATGTGTGCCAACAGATTACATTGGTATCTGTTGGCACACAGAAATTTTACGTCGTTCATGACCGACTGTAATGCCGACAACGGGCATCGGTATGGATAATAGGTAAATCCCATGTTCCTGGCAGAATGTACTGATATTGTTTGTGTGTATGGCTAACTTTAGTCCTGATTCCATAACATTTCTACTGTCCATCTTAATTTGAACCTTTTTCTCTGTTTTTCTACATATGGGATTTTCCTGGTAGGCCAAGCTAAAACTGCCTAGACAAGTCCTTGTACAGCAATTTTTGTGAGTATATATTTCACAGTCTTTTTGACAAATAACAAAGATTTTTGTTGGATTATTTATTTTATTGTGTGTGTTATTTAAAAAAAAAAAAACAGGTTCCGAAGCTGAGATTTTTTATTATTGGTGACCATTTAAAGAAATATTTTTGAACCAAATTCAAATAGTAATTATAATAGATTTCAATTCTTAGGCCATTGTATATTTTCATTTTATACTATCAATATTTACACGTAATGACAAGATTTTATAAACACTCGTCTAATAGTATTATAAGGTTGTGTGTGGTGTGTAAATGTCATTAAGGAACATTGACTCCTTTGGTTTTACAGTGTTTCCCTGGTGTGTGGGCTCCTCTGACTGCTTAGTACCACCAAAATTCAATAACAAGTAGAAAAAGAGGTCAGGGGGCATCAACACTTTGGCCCAAAAAAGAAACCTATCTACAGGGTCTTAAACTATACATTTAGGGGGTTATTCAATAAAAGTTCATCATTTAAAATGGTGCTAATTTTGGCCAACCAATCAGGATGTTAGCTTTCAAATGTTACGTAAGTTCTGATGGTTGGGGCAAAAATTAGCACCATTTTTAAACGATTAAGAACTTTTATTGAATCTCCCGTAAATTTATTAGTTATTATTGAAAACATGAACATGAACTCATACAGACGTAATGTGTTTTGGTTATCTCTCCCTTCCTCATGAACCTAATACAACAAGTCAGCCACTCTTAAAGAAAAAGTCAGTATACGGGGATCAATCATAATCCTGTTGCTTTCATTCCTGTGTTGTTTTACACAGACAGTGAGTCCACAATAAATAAAAAAACATAAAAATGCAAATGTAATTCACATGTAATAAAAAACTCCCCTTAATCTACATACATATGCCACTATCAATACGATAGTTACCATAAATAACAGTGCTGGTATACCAAACAATGTAACATGAGATTGTGTCATTCTGGCATTCAGTTCTGGATAAGCTTTAAAATAATAGTCCATGAGTCTACTAACCCAGATGTGACAGAATGGATGCAAAAAGATTAGACCTTAGACTGGGGTTAATTGCTTGCTGTTTAAAACATTTGGGTGATTGTTATAATTTTTATAAAAACCTATATTTAAATCTATAAACATTTTCATTTTGCCAGTCATGCTGGAGAGAAAAATAAAACTTTTGAGCAATAGAGTTTCAAAGACTTTAAGTGTCTAAATCGGGTACATGGGAGAAATTCATGGAGATTTACCCAGAACCACACTCTCTAGTTATATCTCCCTTAAAAGGACTGTCCACCCCTCTTTTCCAAAAACTGTATAATGTAGATAACCCCCAAAACCTTAACTTCTTTTAGTCACAATTTACAAAATCAGCTCCCACCAGGATATTATCTTAATCTCCTCTGCTCGTTCTCCACCACATCCTCTGACATATCCCAGCGGACTTACAGGGTTATTCAATAAAAGTTCTTATCAGTTTAAAAGTGCTAATTTTGCCCAACCATCAGATGTTAGTTTTTAAAATGTTAAATGGATGATCTGATGTTGGGGCAAAATTAGCACATTTTAAACGATAAGAAACTTTTATTGAATCTCCCTGTTAGTACGCATGAGATTCTCATTGCACTTGCTGCATGGATCTTACAATACTGGGATCAAGATTTACCACAGAGCAGGTAGTTTCCTTACATTCCAAGAGGTTTTGCAGCAGCCATTTAACAGTTGCACTAATTAAACCCCAACAAATTATGTCTCTATTATTTCAAGTTTTTAATTATCTACCTATGAACTGTAAGTCAATTACAAACAATCTCAGCTCTCAGTTATATTTAGAGTGAACTATTCTTCAAACCCATGCTAACCCTTGGTTAATCACTAGCAGGACATACAGATCAAGCATTAGCACAAGATCTCAATACTTTCCCCCCAACATAAATTAAAGGGTACTTCAGTGGTTAAAACACTTTTTTCTATTCAGTTTTATTGAAAAATGGGAGGTAAAATAGCTGTGTCTTTCTCCCATTTTTCAATAAAAATCAGGAGCTGGGGGAATGAAGTAAAGCAACTTACCGATTGCTTGCTCCATCCGCCACTTCCTCTGACAGGTCCCAAAGGACTCTGTTTTTATGTGCATGCTTGTAAAATACTAACACAGGGTTATCCCATTTAAAGTTCGAAGTTTTTTAAATGGTGCTAATTTTGCCCCAACCAATCAGATCTTATTTAACATTTGAAAGCTAACACTGATTGGTTGGGGCAAAATTTGCACCATTTAAAACAATAAGAACTTTTATTGAATAACCCTGTAGGGAGCGTAGCGAGGAAGGAAAAAGGAGATGTGAATAGCAAAAAGTGGTTTTTAACTTGTAAAATACACAAAATGCAACCAATATTTACCAAGTTGTATCATTTAAATATGGTTTGGTCTCTAATAAACAGGGATATTACACCTGGTGGTACCCAGCAATGCTCAATTATCATCTTTAGCTGTGGTAACCTATTTGTTCTTTCTCTAAAAAGCTTCTAACACTTCTGTTCATTTGGTAAATGCAGATCCCTGTAGCTAGACAACTTTATTAGATATGATAGATATTACAGGACAATAAGTTCAATCTTTTAAAAAACCCCAATGGCTTACGTAGCACTTGGAAAGTTTCTATCTTGTATATACTCCAGTCCCCATGTTTATCATTAGCACTTTCTAGTACACTAGGACTATCTGCACTTTGATAAGAGAGAAAAACCTTTCCCTCAGATAATCTAGGGATGCAGGTAGCTGATGGAAACTGAACTGATGTAATTTTTTATAGAAAGCCTTGGAGAATTATTCTGGGTAAGAATTGTTTATCCTTTAAACATGATTGTCTGCAGTTATGTAGGATGGCTACGGGGGTCAAATGTTGTTCTGGCATATTACAATATTTGAAGCAGGTTTGTTGGCAAAATGATTATTCAGCCTGTGTGGGCCTAATCAATGACATGTTTGTCCTTTGGTGGTAATATGTCCACCCATTCCCAGCTCCTTAAATCATCCCTTAAAAGTCAGTGTAGGGATGAGTCTTGTTTGAGGTGTAAAAGAAATTCAATAATTTATTGTTGAGAATTTAAAAATTCTAAACTTTTCAATATTCTTGTCAAATACTCAGACAATATGCTTCAATTGTTGGAGCTGAATTTTGGTTCTGTGGAATTTTGAAACATTCTGCAGAATGCATTCATTCATCACTTCAGAGGATTATAAGCATTGTTGTTTTATTCGGGACTGTGCACTTGGGGCATATTATAAAGGTTCGTACTTTTCGCGGCCGGTTTTCGCGGCCTAACTGCATGAATCGCGGTTTACCGCGATTTATAAACCCCGGAAACGGCCTGCAACAAGTAACGAAGGTTAACCTTTCGCGGCCGATACTTCCGCCGTAACCGCCGCTTCTATTGATAAAGCCGGGGCTGGGCGGTACTGGTTTCCGCTCGGCTGTAGTATCGCTGTTTTACTTCGCCACCTTGAAGGTGGACGAAGTCAGCCGATACTAACCTCCCGCGGCGGGGATGGGCAGGCAACCCGCGGCGGGTGGTCGCACTACGGCCCCGGGAGACACGGCCCACCCGCCCACACCCCCCCGCGGGCGCAGCGGCGACCACCCGCGCCGCCGCCACATTCCCAGCGACCCCTCCCAACCCGTCCCCGTTCGCGGCAATCTCGGAACGGGAGGCCTAGCGAAGGGGTCTGACCGGAAGGGGCCGCAGCAGGTGGTCGCGCCACCCGCCGCGACCCCCTTCCCCGCAACCCCCCATCCCCCCGCCCCGGCCGCTCGGCTGGATGGGGACGGGAGGGAGCCCGCTGTGGGGGGTGAGGCTCCCTCCAGCGGGGCCCTGAGAAAGGGCCTTTTTGGGGCTAGGGGTGCCCGGCATCTCGAACCGGGGACCCCCCTCCGCCGCCCTTACAAGGCCTCTGCGGCAATGACAAAGTCCTTTGGCGGGGGGGGTCCCCAGCAGCGAACCGGGACCCCCAGTGCGGCTCTTAAAAAGCCCTTGGGCGACGTCTTCTTTTCCCAGTCCCGGCGACACCAGCTCGCCGAGCCGCCGACCCCCGAGAGGGTACCCTGCGGCCGCCAGGGGTACCCGCCTGCGGCGCCGGCGACCTCAACGAGGCCGATGGTTGCCGGCGTCTGATCCGACCGACGGTCTTCGGGCTGGCGGACACCAACCCCAACCTCATGTCGACCGATGCGGCAGGCGGCTCACTGCGGCCGCCAGTGAGCCGCTGGCACCGCCGGCTCCCAGCGAGCCGATGTTGTCAGCCGCTTCTTTCTCTTTACTTCACCACTACTGTCGATGTGCATCTAGAGTTTTTTTTTTCCGCGCGGAAGCTCCTCTTTATATAGGTTGTGCAGAAATCCTAAATCCGTTTCTGATTGGTCAATTTTTTAATACTGCTTCATTAACCAATCAGATTTCTGGAAAGTTCTGAAATCTGAATTGGTTAATGTAAAGCAAAGTATTAAAAATGTACCAATCAGAAACGGGATATGGATTTCTGCAACCTATATAAAGAGTGAGCTTTCCGCCGCGGAACTCCGATTCCATCGCAGTGATGGCTGAAAAAGAAGAAAGAAGCGGCTGGCAACATCGGCTCCGCTGAGGCCGGCGGTGCCGCGGGGGCTTTTTCAACCTGGCGGCCTGCATTGAGCCTGCCTGGCATGCGGCGACCTGAGGTGGGTTGGTGTGTGCCAGCCTAAGGACGTTCGCGTCGGATCAAGACGCGCGCAACATCGGCCTGTTGAGGTCGCCGGCGCCCGACCGGGGGTACCCCTGGCGGCCTGCAGGGACTCTCGGGCGCCGGCGCGCCCCCCTCGGCGGAAGCTGGTGTCCGCCGGGATGGAAAGTGAAAAAGAAACGTCGCCCAAGGGATCTTTCTAAGCCGCCACTGGGGGTCCCGGTTCAGCTGACGGGACCCCCCGCCAAAGCACTTGTCATGGCCGCACAGGCCCTTGTAAGGGACGGTTTCTTTTAGCACAAAACTACCTGGACTACGTAACTAGTAGTTTTCTGGAGATTTGGATGGGTGTTGGGTGAAATAAAAACAATATTTTCAAATTTTATTTTTGAAATAAAAATGCAAAAACTAAAAACTATCTAAAAGTGACCATACATTAGGCCGATTTTATGTACATCCAACATCAATCCCATTTCCATCGGTTGGCCGAAAAATTGTACTTTTTCCCATTCTTATCACATGGCATTAGATCGTAAAATCGATCGTAATTACGATCGGAAGTCGTTTTTAGTCGATGGGTAAAATGATTGAGTTGTTTTTCTAAGTTCCGATTAAATGTGAATGTAAGATGTACCTCACAATGGACGACATTCGACATTAATCACAAAGAAATTGAATGTCGACCAATATTTATTGTACATCTTGCTTAAGGTGGCCATACACTATTACGATCGTAATTACGATCTTAAACCGACCGATATTTTGATAGACAGATGTACAATGTTAATTGTACCAAGATGTACAATAAATATTGTTCGACATTCAATTTTCTTTGTGATTAATGTCGAATGTCGTCCATTGTGAGGTTACATTACATTCACATTTAATCGGAACTTTAGAAAACAACTTCAATCATTTTACCAATCGACTTAAAAACCGACTTTCCCGATCGTAATTACGATCGATTTTACGATCTAATGCCGTGTGATAAGAATGGGAAAATGTACAATTTTTCGGCCAACCGATGGAAATGTCGGATTGTATGTTGGATTGTACATAAAATCGGCCTAATGT